>APFE030870727.1:108078-133169 GCA_000404065.3 Pinus taeda | reverse complement strand
GAGAATTTTATACAGAAGCATCCAGAACTACTTAAGCGTTGAGGACAACACTTTTTTGAAGGAGAGGGGCATGTCCCCATATTGTTATATTGTGCCCCATAGAATCCCTCTATTGTTATTTTTGTGGCTTTATATTATTATTGTTAGGTCGGCTGGGTTATATTGTGACTCCTTAGACTCCTATATTAGAAAGGAGGTTTTGTCATTTGTATCATCGAAGAATTGTTCATTTATGTAATGTAAAGGAGGTTGCCCCCTCGAAGAGGCTGAATTCTAAGGCGTTGATCTATCTTTTCTATCTTTTCTTGAGCTGGTTTCATAACAGGATGCCATGTAGCTTCACAATATCTTTTATGAAAGTTTGTGCTATATCATTAGCATAATTGATGGATTTAACTGCCAAAAAATGAGTTACCTTACTAAGCTTATCCACCACTACCAGGATTGCATCGTGGTGCTTTTTTGTTTTGGGAAATACTGTAATGAAATCCAAAGATATTACCTCCCACTTCCATTTCGGAATAGAGATAGGTTGTAACAATATTACCATGTGCTTGCATTCAACCTTTACTTGCTAGCATTCCATGCATTTTTCCACAAAGTCTGCTACTTCCTTCTTCATATTTGGCTAGTGGTAGTATATTTTAATGGATGTAAGGGTCTTTTGATACCCCGATGGCCTGAATAGGCCTTAACATGGAATTCTCTCATTATCAGTCTTTTTACTTCATTAATGTTAGGCATGTAGATTCTACCTTTGAATCTAAGTAAGTTGTCCTTAGTGAGGTGGTATTATCCATCCTCATCGCCTTGCCACAACCTTTCCTTTACTTTTTGGTATGTTTCATCCTATTTTCTAGCTCTTTTGATCCTTTCTTCCAGATTTGTTACATATGAGCTTACAATTTCCAAGTGATTCACTTGGATTCTCCTGCTGAAGGAATCAACAACTTTTTTTTCCTTGCCATTTATATAGTAATCTCGAAGACAAACTTGCTAAGCGTGGCCAACCACCTAGATTGCCCAACATTCAACTTCGGTTGTCCAAAAAAATATTTGAGCCCACTATGGTCTCACATGAGTGTGAAATTTCGGCCAAGGAGGTAGTGCCTCCACATTTTTAAGGCATGACTGATGACATCCAATTCTAAAGCATGCATCATGTAATTTTCCCCATGTTTATTTAATTTTTTGGACTCATAGCACACGATATGCCCTTCCTTCATCAAGACTCCACCAATTCAATCCTTGCAAGAATCAGTACATACTACAAAATCCTTGATAGGACCAGTGATTCTCATTATTGGCACACAGGTGAGAAATTGCTTTAACTACTCAAAGCTTTATGCACATTGTGCAGTCCACTCAAATATTTTCCCTTTTCTATGTAACATTGTAATGGGATATCCTATTTCAGAGAAATTCCAAATAAATATATTGTAATATCCTACCAATCCCATGAATGATATGATCTCATCCAGGTTATTTGGAGTTGGCCACTCCCTTATAGCTTTGATCTTATCAACATCAACTGATATTCCTTCCTTGGAGACGATGTGCCCTAAGTAATGTACCTATGATTGGAAGAAATCACACTTACTAAGATTTTTATAGAGCTTATGTTCTCTCAACAATTTTAACATGGCTTCCAGGTTTTGTTCATGTTCTTCTTCTATTTTTGTATAAACGAATATGTCATCAACAAATAGAATGAAAAACTTGTCCAAGTAACACTCTTTTTATTAGGCACATGAATGTGGCAGGGGCATTAGTAAGCCAAAAGGGTACCACTATGAATTCAGAGTGCCCATATCATGCTTTGAAAGCAATCTTATGAATTTCCTCCTCTTTGATTCTCACTTGATGGTAGCCTGACCTCAAGTCAATTTTGGAGAATATTGTTGCTCCCCTTAACTGGTCAAAGAGATCATTAATTCTTGGTAATGGTTACTTGTTCTTGATGGTTACCTTGTTCAGTTTTTTGTAATCAATGCATAATCTCATGGTTCCTTCTTAACAAACAATATCAGTGCTCCCAAAGGAGACACATTTAGCCTTATGTATCCTTTGTCAAGCATTTCCTTCAAGTGCAATTTTAGTTCAACCAACTCCGGGGTGCTCATTCTATATGGAGCCTTAGATGTTGGTGCTACTCCAGGTACCATCTCGGAAGAAAAATCTCTCTCTATGAGTAGGTAATCCAAGAATCTCCACTGGAAATACATCTGCATACTATTGCAAAATAGGGTAACTTTGAAGCAATTCAACTTCCTCATCCTCTGTTGCTCTATCGGCTCCCCTGTTCTTGGAAAATTGTACTACAAACAACACACATCCCTTCTTGTTGTCGCGTTTGGCTTGCATAGTAGTGACCAGCGTCACTGATATGGGTGTTTTCTTACCTTGCATCACTCTTTTCGTTCCTTGCTCATATAATCATTCTATTGTATTTTCATAGTAATCTATCTTGGTTCGGTGTATGTACAGTGAATCCATGCCAAGTAATATGCCATACCCACCCAATCATAGCACATTCAATTAGGTTATTGCAGGCATGCCACTGAGTTCAAATGCACATGACTTCACCCAATGGTTGATTCTTCTCCTCATCCCCATTGCCAATTAAACCAGCCAAGGTCCCTTATGTAATTATTTGTCCAATCCATACTTTTTGACAAGCTCTGGGCTTATAAATCTATAATTAGAATTTGGATTAATCAAAATATAAGTAACTTACTCTTATAGCTTACCTTCCATCTCAATGATGGATGCCTAGTGGTCGCTTGGTGGTTATCCAATGTCGCATAAACTCTTGGCATAATCCGGGCTACTTTGCCCATCGTGCTTGCCTCCTAATCACTGTACATCTTCAGTTCAACATCCTATTGATGTGGACAGTCCCTTCTCTCATGGATCCCACCACAGATCCAACATTTGAGTGGTTCTCAACCTCCGATCTTGGGTTATTCTGACGTTGGTTGTTTCCCATTTCTCTTAACGACAACATTTCCTTCTACTGAGACTGTCTTGTCTGAGCTGGGTGCTTCCCCTCTTTTCTTCTTGGGTTCTTCCTGGACCAATTCCTATTTTTTCCAGCGGTGCTTTTGGCTAGCCAGTTACTTTTAATCTCAGGCCTATGCCTTGCTTGCTGAACCTCTAAATCTTAACTTTCTCTTCCTTGAGATATGGTACATATCTTAGTAGTCCCAAAAGCTTGGTGATGTATTTATCACTGGTAATCTTACCTATTTTTAGTTCATAGAACTCTTTTGCCTTATTTTCATAGTAGAACTCAAACATATATTTCTATTTGAAGAGGTTCTCAAACTCCTCCCATGTCAAATCCTTCTCGGTAATGGCTCTAGCATTATTAAGGTCCTCCCACTAGATATCAACTTTTCCTTTTAAGCTATAAGAGGTGACTATGGCTTTCATATTCTCAAAATAATCATGTATTCTAAAGAACTTCTTCATCCCTAGAAGCCATGCTTTGATGTCCCTTGCCTTATTTACATCCCCACTGAAAGTGGGGGATTTTCCTTTTTAAAATTTTCAGGCATATGCTCTTTTTCCTTTCTCTTTGAGCAATGGTGATAGAGAGAGTGGTTTTATCTCTCAATAGAAGGACTAGATGGCTTGCTCGTGAAAGCTCCCGCATTCTAGACCTTCCTCTTGGAGTACTCAAAGGTTCTCCCCCTGACATAGTGGTCTCACTTCCTTGCCTACGCCTCTTTCTGGGTCGAGCACCATCTTATCTTTTGGTGTTTCCTTCTGACTCACGAAGGATTTTTCTATCTCTATGACTGGTCCTCATTTCATATTGCCTTTGCCTCTGCTAGTCAGAGAGACTTTGCATGATGACCACATTAATATAAGATTTCCTTTCTTGGGCTCTTATTGGCCTTTCATTATTGGCCTTAAACTTCCTTACCTCATCCTGAAGGCTTCTCAAGGTGTCCATCTAATCTGAGGAGTGATTCCCTCCCCCTTGCCCAACTGATCTCTCTTCTTCATTGGTTCTAACTCCATCACTCCCATGTTGGGACTAATCATAACTATATTGAACCATTTTGGTCCTCATCACTATATGTTTTATTTGTTATGTTGTTTGTGATGTGGTGTCAATCACACATATTGTTAGACATTTTAAAGCATAAATTAAACAAAAAATCAAGATCATGAGCTTGCATTCATGCATTTATCATGGGGGTTCTTGAGTTAACAAAATAACCATTTTAACGTACAATCCATTTATAAATAATATGTGGCAGTCATTCAATTGTGCAATAGGTACATAATTAATGATAACAACGTAATCCTAGCCATAATCCTACTCCCATCAAGATTTTAGCCATCTGCTAACTTACCTTAGCACAATTTCATTAACAAACATCAAGCACAGTCTAGAATGACTCAGTACCCTATAATTACTTATTAAAAAATCCACGCTTTCCAGTAACGAAACCCATCTCTTCCAAGTATTTAACCTAGATGCTCTGATACCACTCTATAATGTACCTGACCCCTTCATTTCACAGTCGAGGAATGGGGTAGTAAAAAAATTGTTGATAAAATTGGTGCGGCTCTAGGACCCCAACACACTTTGCAATTGCAATTTGGAGTCCCCTTTGGAATCCCAACCTTTTGGTTTTCATGTCACAACTTTGGGACCCTTAGATCATCCTAAACTATCAATTTGAGCCCCCCTAGAATTTGACCTTCCGACTAATGTGTCACAACTTCGGTACCCTCAAAATGTCTCAAACTTTCAAGTTGAGGGCCCGCTCAGAATCCAACCTTCCGACTAACGTGCCACAACTATGGGACCCTAAGAACGTCTTGAAATCTCAAGTTGAGGCCCCCCTCAAAATTCAACCTTCTAGCTGGAATGACACGACTCCAGGACCCTCAGAATTTCTTGAACTCTCAAGTTGAGGGCCCCCCTTAAAATCCAATCTTTTGGCTAAATTTTTACTACTCCACGACCCTCAAAATGTTTCAAACTCTCAAATTGAGGTTCCCCCCAAAATCTAACCTTCCGACTAACATGTCACAACTCTGTAGCGATGGACATCTCTCTTGCCAATGGTTTGTAGCTTTGTTGTGGGTACAACCACCCATTCTCTATCCATCTTGTTACCCCAACTCTTGTGATATTTCTTTCCTTAATGGTTTCAAGTTTCTAGTATCCTAGGATGCCACATAACTCCCCTCGCGCTATCCGTTGATGTCCCTATGGTCCCCACAACCTCAATGCCTATATAAAATACTTCTGAGTTAACGACCCCAAATGATATAGAAATTATTCGTCAACTAGTGTGTCATAAACTAATGATCCCTGGTACCTGTGGTTCCTAGAGACACTCAGCCATCCACATTTATGAGATTTTCGACCTCTGGGGTCTAACCATCACCCGGTTGATGTTATGTCGACATCTTCCACACCACGTGTCAACCTACGGGAGGTCCATGTGCTGCCCATATGTGGCTCCGTTGGTTACCCAAAGCTCCCAAACAGCTTGCCACATGTCCTTCAAGATGTCATCTTGACATAAGCTCCACCTGACGAAAAGTCACCATTAGTCATGTTTAAGGAGAGCAAGGGGTCCCTCAAAGAATAGGTTCACACTTGGTTTTACTTAGTAAACATGAACCCTTAAACCCAGAGCCCTTTGAGAAATATTTCTTAGAAAACTCTGAGGTTCTGACCTTCTGGGCTTCCTGGGTGGCTACCTCCAATAGCTTCCCTACCTGACAGATTTAGTTGATGGAAGAAGTTTCTGTTGTTGCCTCTCAAAAAAACCCCAATGCCCTTTACCGTTGAGTCCCCAACTTTGTATCAAATTATCTTTTGGGCTTCATGCTCTACGACTTTTTTGCCCCGTCATTTCGACCAATCATGTGAGGGGGAAATCTAAATCCACCAATCAGAAGCCTCCCTTGACTAGTGTTTTAATCATCCAATGGATAAGGTTATCCCAAACTTTCCTATAAGTTCATGGCCTCACTCCTAAGTTTCGAAAAAGGCCCTCCTCCTCATTCCCATAATGATTAGGTCAAGGGACCTCGAATCTACATCATGCAATGTCTTAGATGGAGAGCTCTATAACCTCCCCAGCTACAAGCTCTATTGTCACACTGGCTTCTTTGAGCTATTTGTGCTAACTATGGCTCTATCTCAAGAATATGGTAGACGTGCTCCATGGTTTCATGACGATTCCATGGTTACTTAGAGTGGTCTACGACGTTATCTCTCCTTAGCTTGGATTATATATTTGTTTTGAACTAGGCAAGAGAAGGAGAAATTGATCATCCAATAGCTTTCGCAAGCAGAAATTTAACAAAGGCTGAGAAGAATTATTCCACTACAGAACACGAAGGGTTGGCGATGGTCTACGCGCTGCAAAAGTTTCGGCATTATTTGTTGGGCGCACATTTTAAAATGTATACAGATCACTCGTTGAAGTACCTGGTCAATAAGATTTTGTTTGGGGGGGGGGGGGGGTCTGTCAATGGTTATTATTGTTTCAGGATTATGAATTTGAAGTAATTGTGAAACCTGAAAGGTTGAATAGGACTAGACCACCTATCAAGGATTGAAATGAGTGAAGAACCAAATAGTTTGGAGGAAGGATTACCGAATGCACAACTCTTTGTTGTGCGCATTGCAGATGACCATTTTATTGATATCATTGAGTTTTTAACCACAAGTACAACTCCGGAAGGGTATTCCACTAAGCAAAATAAGGAGTTAGTGGTCTGCTCTAAGGATTTTTCGGTGATTTCAGGTCACTTGTATAAGATGGGAATAAATGAAATACTATGAAGGTATGTTCCAAAGTTTGAACACGCTAGTATCCTCGCCGAAGCACATGGAGGAGGCATGGGAGGACAATATGCAGGAAAAGCGACTCCGCAAAAGATTTTGCAAGTAGGTTTATGGTGGCTGACATTACATAAGGATTCTAAGGTGTATTGCAAGGCATGTGATGCTTGCCAAAGGAAGGGAAAGCCTTAGTGAAGAGATGAATTGCCCCTAAACCCTCAGGTGTCATTGCAAGTATTTGATAAGTGGGCTATTGGTTTTATAGGATTGATATAGCCGCCAGGAAAGAAGATGGCGCGCGATATATTATTATTTCAACAAAATACTCAATGAGATGGGAAGAAGCACAACCTTTGAAGGGTTTCTTTTCTTCCACCGTCGTGAAGTTCTTGTTCAAGTATGTCTTGACACGATTTGGGTGCCCTAAGCTATTGATGAGTGATAGGGCTACACATTTTCTGAATGAAACAATCAACGTGATGCTTGAATAATTCTAGGTATACCATCAGGAGAGTACACCCTATCATCCCCAAGCCAATGGTACTATGGAAACATTCAATAAGATTCTAGAGAACGCGTTGACAAATATTTGCAATGCGCAGAGGAATGACTTGGACGTTCATGTACCAAAATTTCTATGGGCATATTGAACAACCTACAAGAAGTTGATAGGCCAAACTCCATTTAGGTTGCTCTATGGAATTGAGGCAGTAATGCCTATGGATTATATTGTTTCAAGCTTGCGTATTGCAACTTTGATAGAGATGGTGGATCGTGATACCTTGGAGGAACGCTCATGCAATCACTGAAGCTAGAAGAAGATATTTTTCTTGCAGGAATTCACCAGCAAGTGCAAAAGGAATGAGAAAAATCCTGGCATGATAGGCATATTAAGCTGCGCACTTTCAAGGTGGATCATTTGGTGCTATTATATGACAGCAAGTTCACAAATTTTCCTAGGAAATTTCAAATGCATTGATTAGGGCCCTATGTTGTTAAGGAGATGACACATGGTGGTGCAGTTTAGCTCACGAAACTGAATGGGGAATCATTCCCTGGAAGAATGAATGGAATTCGATTGAAGTTGTATGCAGGGGATCCTGGCCCCGCACAATGACTACATGGTCACAGGACAGTCTTAGCACTCCAGGCAATTGCAAGGGAGAGAGGTACTATAAACTACTCTGCCCAAAGAGGAGGAAAATACAATAAGGTGGTTGCACAATAGACGTGAGTAGTGCAACAGAAGAAGCTATGACAAATGAAGTTGTGGTAGAAGAAGATGTGATGGACGAGTTGCACCACAGGAGGTGGTGTCATGTAGTCGGGCCCAAAAATAGCCAATGGAGTCACTGTTCGTGATTGGATAGAAAAAATCCCATTAGGAGGAGTGGGTAGGCAACATTTATGGTGAAAATATTTAGAGATCTCTTGGCAAAGAGGAATTTATGATCATAAAATAGAGGGAACGGTCAGATTTGAATTCAAACTCACCTATAAATCTAACATGTTGGTCTTCAAAAGAACATTTTTTCGTCTAAGAGTTGTGTATGAACATCATTGTCTTCGCTTTATGGATTGATAGATTTGGGAGGAATTATCTTCAAGCCTATCATTTTCAAACTTACCTGAGTGGAACTAGAAGATTATCCTTGAAAAAATATCTAAACTAGTCAGTTCTGAAGCCATTGTTTCTCAAGCAGAAGCCCCTGAAGTAGTGTCAATGGAAGCCATGCCATCTATGCCTATAGTGTTGCGGTCACCTAGGCCAAAGAAATCAGTTGCTAAGGAGAAGTAGAAGAAACCTATACCGATGAGGCAGTCACCGAGGAAGAATCTGAAGGTTTGACAGAAAGAAAAGAAAGACAAGGAAAAGTAGCCTGAGGAACCAGTGGATTTGGAAGCAGAGGAACTCCACAATGGAGTTGAGGAATTAGATGTTGAGGAGGGCGAGCCTCTCACTAGGCTTCGGGCATATATCCCTTCATGGAAAGGGAAAGAGAAAGTAACCAAGGATTCAGATTCAGGTAAATTCATGATCTCTATGCCACTTATACCAGAAATAGTATTCAAAGGCACGCTCTTAACATGTATTTCGGTGTTGAAGTTGGAAGATTAGGGTCTCCCTGACCATGAGAAATTCCCTCACTTGGCCACCAATAAATACATGACCAAGATTTACTATGAAGAGACTGGGCTCACAAGGATGGAGCCGACGAAATGGGTTAAAGGCGTGGAGCAGGCCGGATTACTAAATATGTTATGTGTGCCACACTTTCACCATTAATTATCAATATGGTTTGTGTGTGCTAGTTGTTTGTGCTAGTGCATGATGGGTGTTTGTGGTTAGGCGAACCCATCCCCATAATAGATATGTTGATCCATCACATTACGAAGTTGCCCTATAAAGGAGCAGACCCTTCCAAGGATTTTGGGGGTGAGACTAAAGAGAAGGAGCTTGCATATAAAATGAAAATTAAATTTAGACTAATCAAGAAGTTGCATGGACCAAGTGGTGCAGTTTGCCACTCAAATTTTAGCTGGGAAGATCATGACGAAATGTCGCGCAGACGAAGTTCCAGCGCCAGCCGTTTCATTGGTTGCACAGTGCATGAAGGGGGTGTAGTACAACTAGGCACAACACCTTTGCAAGGAGTTTTTAGCAAACTGTCGCGAAGTGCAAGAGGAGAGCAAGGAATTTCACCATGCTTGGTTCATGTTGTTGATCGTATTTGTAGCATGGTGACTTCTGGAGGATAGTCAATTCCCTCTGTAGGAAGAAAACTTTCCAAAGGCAGTGAAGTTTACTTCGTTGTGGGAAATGAAGGATCTGAAGAGGATCATGGAATCAAAGGTATTTTGGATATTGGTTGAGATGGACCTACGCACAATGATAAGTCAGCGAACAAGGTTTTCTCCAACCTTGTTTGAGCATTTGTGGGCCTTCAAGGAATTTAAGGCCAACTTTTATAATGTTTCAATCGGCGCAAGGAGAGATCCAAAGAAGATATGGCACAAGTTGCCATACTTAGTGAGAGAAGCTGATGTGCAGGAGGTTTTGGGACTATGTCCAGTGGAGTGGTAGGAGCCCACAGACCTTGGTGTAGGTACTAATAAGGGCGGAGAAAGATATTTCGTGAAGAAAGATATTAGGCCCCTATACTACTAGTATACCCCCTTATTTTTATTAGTACAACCCCCTTATTATATTTTTGTGCCCATGTAGAAGCCCACTATTAATATTATTGTGCCCTTACATTATTATTGTTATGCTAGCTCTGATTATATTATGACCCCTTAGACTCCTATATATAGAAAGGAGGTCTTGTCATTTGTATCATCTAAGAATTGTTCATTTATGTAATGTAAAGGAGGTTTCCCCCTTGAAGAGGCTTATTTCTAAGGCATTTATCGATCTTTTCTATCTTTTTGTGAGTTGGTTTCATAAAATTTGGTATCAGAGCTTTGAATTCTAGGGTTTCACTGCTCCAAACAGGTCATCGTGTCATTTGCACTATAACTTTTTTCTGCGATGTTTCAAACACTAAAAAAAAACCCATTTGGGATGAAATCTTTATGAACCTTGGATCCAAATTTCAGAGTTTTTCACCCTATATTTTAGGAGATATGATCTGAGTAAGTTGGCCTTTTTGCAGCCTCCCGAATTACATGCCAAATAGGTGACCTAGGGAAAATCAACATAACTTTTGTTTTGAGTATCAGATTGAAATTTCATAAGAAGTTACAGAAAGCAGACAGACTGCAGTTTCTTGTATATATTTTTGAGATCCTAAGGTCAAAACAATGACATGTGGCACTTCATACAAGTTCACTCTTCTGAAAAGGTTTATAATCAGGTCATCTTGGAATGTTGTGCATAACTCTTTCTTGGAGAATCCAATTTTGATCAGACTAGTGCCATTGGAAAGAGGACGCAGAGGGATACTGCAGGTCGAAATTTCAGAACTGGAAGATCCAAAAGTATAGAGTTACAGTCATTGAAATATCGAGCTCCTGAAATCAAGAAAAAGCGATATGAGGAAGTTTGATGGAAAGGATCCAATAAATTGGATACTACAAATGGAGCAATATTTTGATTTACATGTTGTACCACTATTACAAAAGGTATGTATTGCATCTTCATATTTGTAACCTGATGAATTTTTATGTTATAAAGGGCTTTGTTCTCGTAAACAACTTGTTACATGGAGGAAATGATAGCACATTATGAGGATACAAAGAGCAACACCTTTTTTAGAGCAACACCACAACAATTGGAAGAAAAAAAGAGAAAAAGGGCTTTGTTACAAAGTGGAAAGAAAAATTATGTCAACAAGAAAGTCTACCCCTCACAACTATAAATATGGAAGTGTGGTTTCTCCTAGCCTTCCACAACCTACAAGGTTACACCACAACAATTGGAAGGAAAAAGAGAAAAAGGGATTTGTTACAATTGTGATAACAAATACATTAAAGGTCATAAGTGTGTTGAGAAGAAATTATTTTACATTTATTGTGCAGAGGAGGAAGAAAAGGATTAATAAACGTCAAAAGAAGAGTATATACACTAGGAACCAACCCAAGAGAAAGAAGAAATGAATCCGACCATATCTTGTAAAGCATTGGAAATAATTACCACTCCTAAAACTCTCAAGATAGAAGGACATATCAAGAAAAAAAAGGTTCAAGAAGTGAAAGATCACATCAAGAAAGAAGAAATGAATCCAACCATATCTTGTAATGCATTGGAAGAAATTACCACTCCTCAAACTCTCAATATAGAAGGATATATCAAGAAGAAAAATGTTCAAGAAGTGAAAGATCACATTGAGCATCAAGAAATGAATCTGTCCATATCTTGTAATGCATTGGAAGAAATTACCACTCCTCAAACTCTCAATATAGAAGGATATATCAAGAAGAAAAAGATTCAAGCAGTGAAAGATCACATCAAGTATCAACAACAAGTTCTCCAAGTTTTAAAGGATAATGCCACTTTGGTGCAGGATCAAATGAAACAACAGGCTGATCAACATCATAGTGAAAGAAATTTTGATGTAGGCGATTGGGTATTTTTACAGATACATCTGAAGCAAGCTATTTATGAGAAGGAAATGTTGGCAATACTACATGCACTTAAGAAATGGCGACCTTACCTAATGGGAAGACACTTCAAGGTAAAAATGGATCATGATAGTCTTAAATAGTTTTTAGAACAAAGATTATCTTTAGAAGGAACAGAAAATGGGTCCCCAATATGTTGGTTATGACTTTAAATCATCTACAAAAAAGGGAACCAAAATGCAGAGCACTCCAAAAGTGCATGAGGATGTGGAAGCGTTGTTTTGTGTTATTTCTATTATCCAACCAGATTGGATAAACGAAGCAAGGGATGAATGGAAGAAGGAAGAAGAAGTGTGGCCACTCATTCAAAAGTTGCAGAAGATCCCAGTTCAAACAATATTTCTAGAAATTGACAAGGAAGGAAAATTCATATTGGAACCTGGAGCAGTCATAGAAACAAGAACCCGACAGCTACGAAATCGATCAATTTTAGAGTATCCCATCAAGCGAAAGAAATTACCCACAGAATATTCCACCTGAGAGGACAAGAATTTTATACATAAGCATCAAGAACTACTCAAGCGTTGAGGACAACACTTTTTGAAGGAGAGGGGCATGTTAGGTCCCTATACTACTAGTGTAACCCCTTATTGTTATTAGTACAAGTACCTTATTATATTTTTGTGGCCATGTAGTCCACATATTGTTATTATTGTGCCCCATAGAAGCCCAATATTGTTATTATTTTTCCCTTACATTATTATTGTTATGTCGGCTCTAATTTTATTATGACCCCTTAGACTCCTATATATGGAAAGGAGGTCTTGTCATTTGTATCATCCAAGAATTATTCATTTGTGTAGTGTAAAGGAGGTTGCCTCCTCGAAGAGGCTGATTTCTAAGGCGTTGATCTATCTTTTCTATCTTTTTGTGAACTAGTTTCATAACAAATTCAATATGTGCTACAACAATTCAATAGACATAAACTGATCCCACTTCCACATTACTTAATGTTCCTTCCATACGATTTTCCTTCCATGCACCACATAACCATCGAGCATTCTTGAAAACTATTGAAGAACTGCCCCAGACACATTGCCCTGGAAAATAAGGATAATGTGTATCCTCAAGGAGATTCTTGGAGATTGGGATAAGGCGATCAGGGTCAGCCCTCATTAGTTTACATTTTTATCCATCATCATATGCAACTGTCACATTATCAACCACTTCATCAACTGCAAGAAATCCTTTCAGCAGACCCAACTTTTGATTTGTAACAAGGTTCGTGGAACATTCACCACCAACCTTTGCTTCCATATCCAGAGATGCAAATAAATCAATTGTAACATCTCCAGGTTTTTCCTCTTCCATCAGATCCTTCCTTGTTGCTGCAAGATTTATCTTGCCAATTTTGTTTGCCTCATCCAATTTCTTTTTTGAGATCTCTTCAAAATGCTCAAATGCTTCTTCATCCTTGGGAAGTAAATGTGCATATATGTTATCAAGGTCAATAAAATCTGCCTTCACCAGTTTTGCTATAAGTATGTACAGTTCATCAGGTACATGCTCATTTACATCTTGACGCTAGTAGTATTGGAATTTAAATCCAAGAATATGTGCAACATGAGACTTGTAAAGATAGGTATTAGTTCAAGAAAAGCATCATTTTCAGGTTGCAGCTCAAAACATTCCAAAACAATGTCAAAAACACGGTTTGGGTCCAAATCAAAGTGGCCAAATAATGACTTAATTGTGCTGATCACAACAAATGTAGTCCTATGTGTCAATCCACTAGAACCACATTAACATAAGAGAGTCACCAATTTTGCATAGCCTTCACTCTCCTCTCGAAGAAAGTTAAACCTTGTTTGCTGATATAGAAGACAAGTGTTCACCCTGACCTCCTTAGCTTTTAACTCAACTGCCTTTATTTTGATCATCTCAGATTCCAACAGAAATTCGGCCTCACACCTTTCTTGTTTCTCAAGATAGTCCTCATCCACATCATCTTCATCTGGATCATCATCTTGATCTACATAATATTCATCGACATCATTTTCATCTGTATCATCATCTTGATCATTTTCCTTGTTATCACTTTTCTTTTGACATGCTTTAAATTCTACATATGATTTTTCTAAACGCTGAAATACTTCTTGAATTTTATTAAACTTCTCAATGCAATCAGGACATGAACGTAATGGCACATTGTGTGGCGAACAACGTTCAACGACCCACATGATTATATTGTGCGCCATGGCTCTGATACCACTGAAGCAACAAAACCTGTAGCTTGTTGGCTTGAATGTAAAAATACACGAGATGTATTTTGTAATAATAATTTATTATATATAAAATTGTACAAGTGATGAATGTTACAATGAGGACCCACATATATATACATAAGCAAGTGTCCTTTTGTGATTGGGCATGCCTTTTAGACATGCCTTTTAGACATGACCAATAATTGATTATTTAATATTTACATTAATTTTATTTGTTTTACTTGTTATGAATTATATTCATAACAAGATGTGAAGTGATTTAAAGAGACAAGGGGAGATCTAGGATGGGTATTGTATGGATTCGTGGGAGGAAGATAAGGGGATGGGGGGTTGGAGGACAAGGGAGTAGAAGAATTGATGGGATGATTTCAAAAAACGTTCTGAGGAGGAGGAGGGTTCTCATCTGCCAAATGGACCTCCCCCTCTTCGAGCTCTAAGGGGATTATTAGGAGATAATATTGATCAAGATTGTCTAGGGAATCAAAGGATTTGTTGGAGGGAGGATGGGTTTGCAATGGTTTAAGAGTGAGGGGAGGGGGATGAAACAAGGATGGGCCCGCAGGAGGGTTTGTTGCATGCACGAAGGATTTGTTGGTGTTGATTGAATTCCTACGTTTAACAATCTCCCACCAGGCTTCTTGATTCTCTTGAGATTCTATTGGTCACTTTGAGCATTTGTTTGCAAAATGTCGTTATTTGTGGCATGCCTTACATTTTAAAGAGAGTTGTTCATAGTCGAGCTACTGAATGTGTGTCAAATTGTTTACCTTGATCTTTACTTCCTCCAGTAAACCTTTTCCAAGATTGAATTCTACAAAGATCCGTGCACATGCATGCAATTTTTCCTTAGGATCGCTTCTGTCTATGTATTTTCCGATTACATTGTGGATAACTCTTACTGAGTCATCTCCCTAATAATGAAGAGGGAGGCGGGGAAGAAAAACCCAAACTGACACTGCACTTGGAATGTCTAGTTCAAGATTGAAATATGGCATTCATCGATTTGAATATAATCCTCTTGTATCCATAAAGTAAGGTCCATTCCTAAAGATCAGATCCCAATCTTCCTTGGATTCAAAGTACAAGGTGAAATACCTTTTTTCGTAGAAACAAATTGAGATTTTTCCTTAGGTTTTCCAATCACAGTTGCGCTTGATCCATTTCTGAATTATTTTTGGAGATGGCTAGAGGCTAGTGAGCTGACCAACTAGCCCTTGTTCGACAAGAGAAAGAGTTGCTTTGTGAGGGACTTAGGGGGCAGTTGCATTTTCGAGATTAAATCAAGCTTCTTAATGAATTTAGAGATTGAAGGTCACTCTTGTGGAGGCCTAAGCGCGCTGATGAGGCTCCTGAATGCGAGGGCTGCTGGATTTGAAGGATGAAGAGGAGGGGGGGGGGGGTCACTCCCCCCTTAGGAAGAATCCTCTAGAAGGGTCCTCAGATCAACCCGAAGGAGAGAGGGATGCAGGCAGAGCGCTCTTGCTCTCTCGCGCATTGTAATTCCAAATTTGAATCATAAAATTCCAAAAAAGATACTCACAACGTAGAGAAATTAACTACAATTTATGTGCGCCCGATGATTTGGTGTTAATATTATAATATAATATTATAATCCCATATAAGGTTATAACAATCTCTTTGATATATTTAACTTTTTTAACTAACCGGAAATCACTTGCAACAACATCATGAATCCAATCACTTAATTTTATCTGCTTCTTCGCATACCCATCAGAGTGTCTCAGCTCATGCAATTTTTATATCTCTGAACCTGCAAGTGCAAGGCCTACACAATTGTAACAATGCAAGATCATTTGTATACATTTCTATGGCTGTATAATTCGTGGAGCCTTGAAATTCTGCGCAGGTCATGGTGTTTATAGAATTTGCTAAAACTTCTTTGTTGTTTTTGGTTCTCCGGTTCTTCGAGGTTTTAGAATCTCTTTCTTTGTTAGTGGAACTGTTTGACATTCTTTACATTGTACATTTTATATTTATATGTGTTTTAATTTGATTATTAATTAAAACATAAGACACTGACATTTATTTTATATTATATATATTATTATATATATATATAGAGTTAGTTGATCAACAATATTATATATTACATTTACACATCTTTCCTATACTCAACTTTAGAGCACTTCTTAGAATGATTAATTATTTTAATTACTTTTAAAAAATATACTAATAAATAATTTGATTAAAAATATTATTAGTCAATTAATAATTATTTGTTTAATTTATGCTCTTTGGTTCCTTTTCCTTTAAACGAGTCACTTAATCTCATTCAGATGTATGTAATTGTTAGAAATTAATAGATTATCATTAAAATCTTATACCTACATTTTGGAAAGAATAGAAGAATATTATACTCATTTGAGAATATTTTATTAATTTAATTTAATTATTATGTAAGCTTTTCATTGATTTTGATAAAACAAATGGTCATTTATGAAAATAAAGATAAATATACACACTTCAAAGGAAAAAGAACCATATGTAATACATAATATTCCATTCATCAATGCAATGTATAAAAACCATTTGATAAGATAATATTGACTAAGTCTTATAGTGTTTCAAACTTCTTATTGATGATGGCTTTATTACAGTGGAATAATCAATGAAACAAGTGACCTGAAAGATCTAGAAACTTTTGAATCTTATGAGTAAGTCTTGAGACAATCTTTCAAATGCTTTGTAAAAATTTACAAAATAACAATAAACTTTAATTCCATTTGCTTTGGTCTCCTTAATGATAAATGTTATGGCTAAGATTTTGTTACTAGGGTCATGATTTCTTTTGAAATTTGTTTGTGCTATATCTCTTAATTTTGATCGCTTTTGAAATTTGTTTGTTCTTTAGCTCTCCATCTTTTAATTACCCAAGTGCCTACTATAACCATTCTGGTCAGAGGGCGTTCCTCAAAGCAGCTGAGAATTCTAGGGCTAAAAGAGAGAAGAAGGAGAGGGTTCTCGGAGTCCATCTTCCATTTGTTCAGGGGACTACAGATAGAATTGCGAGGATTCTTAAGAAGCATAATGTCCCCTCGACCTTTAGACTTCTCAACACCATTCCTAAGTCCCTCAGACCTGTGAAGGATCCTATCGACCCCAAGGACATGAAAGGGGTGTATATTATTCGTTGTTCATGTGGGACTCCCTATATTGGTGAGATAGGTCGTTCCATTAATCAAAGGATTAGTGAGCACGCCACTGACCTCAAACATATAAGGGCCAATTCTTCTGCTTTAGCAGAGCATGTGGAGAAAACCAATCATCATGTCTGCATCGAGGAGGCTAGTGTGATTGCTAGTGTGTCCCATTTCCATCACCAGAAATGTAGGAAAATGCTTGAGATCGAAAAATGACCAAACAATCTTAATAGAGAGGATGGCTGGAAGATCAATAGTTGCTAGACCCCAGCCCTTTCCTCCTAGTCGTAGTCTTCCTGCCTTCCCTGCCCTTTTTTTCCCTGTGGTCTTCTAGGATTTTTATTTATTTATTTATTATTATTATTTATTTATTTTTAACCCTTAGACTATAATTTTTATTTAACTAACCTTGTGTTATTTTAATTTTATAATGTAATTATGTATAACTTACTTTTTGTTATTACCCTAATATATATAACTTATAAATTAAACTCTAAATATTTAGATTTAATATACTTCTATTTATTTAAATTAATTGAGTTATATTTATATACATATTTACATCTTAATTTTAAATTACCCTTATTACTCTTTATTTGGATAACTTTCTTTATTTAACTATTATTAAAATTGATTTAGTTTATAATTATTTTAATATTCATTAATGGTTGGAATAGTCCCTTTAACTTATATATCTAGATATTTATAATTAACCATTAGTTACTCTATCTTTTTAGATATATCTATTTTGATAACTAACTAGTTATGTAAATTATTCTAGGTTATGATTATTTTTGAGATATATTTATAAGTGTAAAAATAGGGTCCATTTACTTTTAAGAATTTAACCACCCTAGTTAATTTTTATTTAAATTTTGGTTATTCCCCTAACCCTGTCAAATCTAGCCGTTACTTGGTCATAGCCGTTGGGGTTTCTGCTCTATCTATTTAACATGCTAAGCCGGATCTCATTCAACTTGTCCTGATGATGAACCACACTTGTTGGTTCGAAATGCGTCAACAAATGAAATATTTTGTGATTTACACTATAAAATCTCTCTTAAAACTAATAATAATTATCCCTACCACTAATTTTTTTTTTTTTTTTTTTTTTTTTTTTTTTTTTTTTTAACTTTAACGGATATGTTTTTTTTTTTTTTTTTTTTTTTTTTTTTTTTTTTTTTTAGCGGGAAAAAGAGTGGGGCTTTGCCAAGGCAGCCCTGTTTACATCATGCTTGTACTTCTAAATCGGCTGATCTATCTAAGCATTTAGCAAGGAATTTCTACAAATCTGTCCTCATTTATGAACAACAACCCTTTATCCAGTGGAGTCCCTTTGTTGGCCATCAAATCCGCTTCGCTGTTTGAGCTTCTAAGTATATGGTAGAATTTGTAGGAAGCAAAGGAGGAGAGCACTCTTTTCAGTCTTTCCAGAGATTTATTAAGACCTGCATTTCTGAATAGTTCTCCAGCATTCAGCTTCTTTATAAGAATCTCCGAATCTCCAAAAACCTGAATATCTCCGATCCCTTTTTCTCTGGCAATTTGACATGCTTTAAGAAGGCTGAGCAACTCTGCTTGATTGTTAGTCTTCAGGCCAATACCCCAATAGAAAGTATCTCGAGAAAGCCCTTCAGGGGAATAGATGATCCCACCGGCGCCCGAGGGGCCGGGGTTTCCTTTGGAAGCCCCATCAAAGAAGATTGTGTGGGAGTTTTGAGCTCTCCACCAGTGCTGGAATGTTTCATTTGTGTCTCTCTTTTTCCAGGTTGGGGGCTCTGCTTGAGGAGTAAGGAGATTTTTTCTGTTTTGAAATTCAAACTTTCCAAGCCACCTCTTCTCTACCTACTGGAGTGATGTGTCCTCTTTATAGTTCTGCTGGTGCGCCGCTTCTAGGAGAAGAGATCTGGCCTTAGCTGCTACTTGCAAGGGAGTGAGATGGAGGTCTTTAAAGATCTTCTGGTTACGGGCCAGCCAAATCTTCCAATAGACAAATTTGGGCAGGGCGTTCCAGATTTTGTACCAAATCGATTTTTGAGGAATATGATGAGAGTAGCGATGGCTCCAATCTGCGAAGAGATATGGGACAGATATCTGAGCGGGAGAGCTTATATTTAAGTCTTGGAGTGTTAATTCCCATACTTCCTTTGCGAACTGGCAGTCGATGAAGAGATGTTGGGCTGTCTCGACGTTGCTTCTGCAAAGAGCGCACCAGTGAGGGCCAGCGAAATTTCTTTTTTCAAGATTGTCTCCGGTTAAGATCTTGTTATGAATCAGAGTCCAGAAAAAAAAATTGACTTTCGGGAGAGCTAAAGGCTCCCAGACGTTTTTCCAGAACTCGACACTGTACTTATTGTTTCCCAAAGTCTATAGTGCTTTGTATCCTTCTGTTGCTGTATATTCTCCAGATTGACCCCAGCCCCATCGATCTTGCAGTGAACGATGTATCGGTGTAGCGTCTTCGATCAGTTTCAGAAATGTGTTCATTTGCAGTTGCAGGTGGGTAGGAGGCACGGGAATTGCCCAACTGGCCCAATCGTCTCTCTAATCCCATGAGGAGATATCAAATAAACTTAGCTTCCCAACAGAAATTAGCCAGTCCCTTAAGTCAGCGATTTCCTCATTTTCGCTTAGAGGATTTTGTCCCATTATACGATCCTGCCAAAGACAAGTTTGTTTGCCATTTCCTGGAATTCTGTAGACATTTCGTTTGAAGAATTTGCAGCTCTTATGACAAAGCTTCCACAACAGTGTGCTGTTAGCTGTGTAACCCAGTTGGAGATTTCTCAAGTCAATTTTATTTGTATACTTTGACCGCAATATGGCACTTACAGGATGACCTGGTTCTTTGATCATTTTCCACAGAATTTTGCTGCCTAAGGCGAGGTTGACCAGAGAAGGATCGCGAATTTGCAGTCCTCCTTCAGTGATGGGCTTCTTGACAGTTTCCTAGTTTACAAGATGCTGTTTCTTATCATTGCCCCTACTTCCTTGCCAAAGGAAATCTCTGAGGAAAGAGGAGATTTGATCCATGACATTTCTGGGAGCGAGCAGAAAGGCTGCTTGGTAAATAATTAAGGAAGAGAGCTGAGATTTAATTAAAATGACCTTGCCTCCTTTTGTCAACTAGTATCCTCCCCATTTCGAGATCTTGGTTTTAAATTTGCAAATTATGTCGCTCCATAGCGATCTCTTATTCACCCCTGAGATTATGGGGAGCCCCAGATATCTGATTCTATCCCATTGGGAATGCCCTTTGAATCCGAGTGTATTAGCTATATTATTGAGCTCCTGTTGATCTGTATTCCAGCTGTAGACTTCGCTTTTTCTTTCATTTACCAAAGCTCTTGAGACTTTGCAATAGTTCTTGATGACCGTGTTGAAGGCCTTTGCTATTCTGGTTGAAGCGCCCCCCAACAGGATTGAGTCATCTGCGAATAATGCGTGATTCAGGGGGCTTACTCTTTTGGAGGGTTTGAGGTCCGGAATGGATCTTGACAATCTTTCAGCTTCAAGTTTTCGACTTAATGCTTCAGCCAATATGATGTAAAGATAGGGGGAGAGTAGGCATCCCTGCCTGATGCCTCTATTGGCTTTAAAGAAATTGGCAGGCCTGCCATTTATGAGGGGAGCAATCCATGGGTTATTCATGCAGGCTTTTAAGAGGTTAACGAACTGAGGGGAAAAACCAAAGGAGAGCAAAAATTTGCTAAGGAATGTTCTGTTGACTCTGTCAAACACATTCGCCATATCTAACTTTATGAGCATACCTTTCTCTTTCCTCTGCTTGCTTGAGTGTATAGTCTCCTGCACTTGGATGACGTTGTCTAGAATGTGTCTACCTTCCACAAAGCCTCCTTGGGAGTTAGAGATAATTCTGGGAAGCAAGAGCTTTATTCTGCTGGCTAACAACTTTGCCAAAATCTTATAGGAGGCATTGCATAACGAAATTGGCCTGAATCTGGCAAAGGTTTCCGGGTTAGAGTCTTTGGGAATCAGAGCTAAGTAGGTTGAGTTGGTGCTACCACCTACTTTAGCTTTTGTCATGAATCCCCTTATCATGTTTTGCAGATCGTAATTTATGATGTCCCAGCATACTTTGTAGAAATGAATGGTGAATCCGTCCGGCCTGGGGGCCTTGTCGGAGTCCATAGACCAGATAACTTTGATTATTTCCTCCTCTGAAACAGGTTTGCATAGATCTATGTTGTCCTCCGGAGAGATTAAGGAGGGGATGTGATTGAGGAAATCTACTTCATCCGCTTCTTCACCTTGAGGAACCGGGTTGTAGAGGTTTTGGAAGTGTAATTCTGCTGCTTCTTTGACTTGTTGAAAGCCCTTGCAGATTTGGCCCGTCGAAGTCTTTATTTCTGCTATATGATTCCTTGACAGTCTAGCCCTGTACTGTCGGTGGAAGAAAGAGGTATTGCAATCCCCGGCTTTTAACCACAGGCTCCTAGACTTTAATCTCCAATATTCTTCCTCTTTTCTAAAAGATTGATAGGCTGCTCTCTGCGCTTTTGTTTCCTTGTCCAAGAGTTCTTCATTAATATTTTTGCTTTCCATGTCGTTTTGAAGTGAGTGCAAAGCCTGGACTGCTGCGACTCTAAGAGAGATGGGATTGGGAGCTAGTTTCTTGATCCACTCCTTCAATGCTTTTTTGGTAAGCTTCAGTTTTTGCTCCCAAACGAAGCTTGGGGAGCCTGAAATGGAGGTGTCCCAAGCTGCTTTTACAGTCTGCAAAAAGCCTTCCCTTTCGATCCATTGAGGAGAAAAACGAAAAGGGATGGGGCCCAAATCCTCCTCATCTTCTAAACAGAGCTATATTGGCTTGTGGTTAGAGGACAACTTGGGCAGAATTTTTGTTGTTATGATTTTCTTGTTCATGAGGAGGGAGGTTTGCACGAGAAATCAGTCAAGTCGAGCAGAGATATGATCTGTTCCTGTTCTGTTGTTTGACCAGGTGAATAAGCCTTGGATTGTGTTAAAATCTTGCAGATCCCAGTGCTGGGCAAGCTCCTCCACTACACCCACCATAGGGTCCTTGGAATTGGTACCTCCTCTTTTTTCTTTGGCTTTCAAAACTATGTTGAGATCCCCAGCGAGAATGATATTGGTGGGGGATTCCTGCTCAAGAAACTCTGCCAGAGAGTTCCAGCAGTCTCTTTTTTCGGAGTAATTGACAGGTACATATAGATTGACTAGAGAGAAGGATAACTTACTTGAAATGTGGGTTATTTCTGTGTATATCCAATGCAGGGTCTCGTGAGAGTTGATCAGCTGAAATTGATCTTCGTTCCAGAGAGTTGCCAGACCTCCCAAGGAGCCCTGAGCGCTGACAGCTATGCCTGAACTTTTCTTCCATTTTGATTTGCTGGTTTCTAGTAGGGCTTGTCCTGCTATCTTAGTCTCTTGGAGCATGAGGATGTCAGTAGGTTCCGTCTTTAAAAGATCCTTTACTGCTTCTATTTTTGCGGGGTTCCCCAATCCTCTGCAATTCCAAGAGACTAGCTTCATTATTTACCTATGATAGGGGTGGAGCCACCCTTGGATGACCTGGGCCTGCTACTTCTTCCGATTGTCATTTCTATCGTGGATTGGCTCCCTTGGGTTTTGAGCCTTTCTGCTTCTTCTTCTCTTTTTTCCTTGCGGGATGTCCTTCTGGGTCTTTTTAATGGTCTCTCAAAGAGTTCTTCCTCTGAGGACTAAGAGCTTTCGACTAGCTTTTTCTTTATGATTTCTGCATAGGTGGGGTTAGAGGGGCTGCCTTGGATGTCGCTCCCTCCCTCTATGCTTGCAGGGGGGGTTTCCTCATGGTTCTCTTTTTCCTGGTCTTTGTTCGGTGGATCAGGTTGTGTCTCCTCGGTTCCTTTTGCTTTTTCTCCCTCTTCCTGAGTTGGGATGTTGATGTTTCTGTCCCCTGATGCTGCACTTTTTCCTGCATCTTTCTTTGCTTGGGCTGTTCTCTGGACTAAGGTCCATTGATCTCCATTCTGTTTTTCTGACTGTTCCTCCGCTTTCTTCTTGCAGTGCTTGGCAAAGTGACCGTAGCCATGACAATGTCTGCATTTAAAGGGGAGCTGTTCATAGTCGAGCTCTTGGATGTGCGTCCACCCTGCCACCGAGAGCTTGATCGCTTCAGGCAATCCTTCTTCAAGGTCCACTTCGACGCAGATACGCGCACATGAATATTGGTCTCTTCTAACAGCCTGATCTATATATTTACCTAGTGCATTCCCGATGGTCTGAAACGATTTTTGATTCCAGCAATGAAGGGGCAGATGAGAGAGCCTTACCCACACCGACACGGCAGATGGGACGTCTTGAGAGGGATCAAAGTCTGGGCTCCATTGATTTAAATACAGACCCTGTGGCCCCATGAAGTAGGGACCGATCCCTACCACTAATTTAAAAAAAAAAAAAAAACACCTAGGTTTCAAAAAATACAAGCATAAAATATTATTTTCCCTCGCACTTCTCAATGAAGTTGCTTTGAAAATTTTCCAGTTATAACAAAACGCATCGCTGCCATCTTTAGCCAAAATGAACAAGTAAATAAGTTATTGTATGTTCGTGAACCTATTTATAATGCTTTATTTACTGAAATAAAATAATTTGATGTTATTCTGCTTACATATCTGAGGAAGCTGTTGAGATGGCCAAGTCGATTCTGATAGGAAAAGAGTTATTAATTTGCGTCGAAGATTTCAATAACATCAATTGTCAGGATGGCCGAGTGGTCTAAGGCGCCAGACTCAAGTTCTGGTCTTCGAAAGAGGGCGTGGGTTCAAATCCCACTTCTGACAATCACTTTTTAATTTTATTATTTTATATGTTTTTAATTTTACTAGGGTAATTAGCGGTTTCTGATTTCGTCATTAGTTAATAAATTTTTATTTTTACTGGGGTATAATTTTCGGCGTCTGGTCATTTGGTCTAGTGGTAAAGTTCTTTATTTTACTGGGTATAATTTGCGGCATCTGATTTCGTCATTACCTGAGAATTTTCCTGAGTTATATTTTGGAATCTATGCTATCGTCTGGGCATTTGGTCTAGTGGTATGATTCTCGCTTTGGGTGCGAGAGGTCCCGAGTTCGATTCTCGGAATGCCCCTCTTTACGTATTATTCAAATGTGGGTCCACCTTAGCTGTCCTTACTGAAATCCGCCAGTTTTCTAACTTTCATTTTGGTAATTTAACCATCTATACATTTATCTTCTGATTTTCCTTCAATGGTAGATCGTTTAGGTGCTGAGTTCGATTCTCGGAATGCACCATCACGCATGCAAGAAATAAAAATAAAAAGTTAACTCTCATTTCGGTAATTTAACCATTTATACATTTATCTTCTGATTTTCCCTCAATGTTAGATCGTCTAGGTGCCGAGTTCGATTCTCGGAATACACCATCACGCATGCAACAAATAAAAATAAAAGGTCAATAATAAAAATAAAAGGTTAATTTTTTTTTTTAACCAATAAAAATAAAAGAAAATGTGTCTTTAGAAAAAACCGTCACGCATGCAACATAAAATAGTTTTATTTATTTATTTAACAAATAAAAATAAAACGCCCATGCATCAACTCCCTTTAACATGCACATATATTCATTGCCCCCTTACCATACCATCAAATGATAACTCCAATTTCTAATAATTATAGTTGGGTGCCTTTTAACAAATTTTTTTCACTTTAGGAGTAGTAGTTACTTTTATGCATTATTATAAGATTAATTAATTTATTATAATATTAATGA
>APFE030870727.1:88854-102760 GCA_000404065.3 Pinus taeda | reverse complement strand
AGAAGCCGTCAACCTCCACCAAAAGCTATCTTGATGTAGCAAAAACCGGTGAACAATATGATAATCGTTAGCAAAGGCATAAAGCAGATCACCAGGTAAATGAGACTTAATTTACTCCAAGGATGAATAGAAGCCACAACCAACCTCAGGTAAATCATACTCAATTTTCTCCAAAGATGAATATCAATAGAAACTACAATCACCAGGTCAATAGATTCAATAGTCGCAAGAACTTCTTTAATGGGCAATGTTTTTGATGTCATAATTTTGGACACAAAGCTGCTCAATGTGTTGCTTACAAAATCATCATGACTAGATAAGCACGAAATCAAAGGAATGTAACAGAGATCAAGAAAAGTTCCTATAATAACTTTTCTCTTCTTGAAAATGAAATAGAATGCTCAATCTGTAACAACTTTGGTCATGAAGAATCCGAATACAGGAGCAAATTTCAGCAAACATCTCAAAATGAGCAAACTCCATTAAATCCCAAGATATGGAGAAGGAAAGAATCTCAAACAAAAAGATGTGGTATAGCCTTGTATGCAGAAGGACAAGAAAATCAATGGTACAACGAGAGTGGATGCTCAAAACACATGACAGGTGATAAAGAATAACTTCACTCATATAATGCCTTAGAAAAGGAAAAGAATGTCTCATTTGGAATGACACTCCTGCTATCATAAAAGGTAAAGGTTTTTTTTTTTCTTGAAAGAAAAGGTTAAAGCTGGAAATGTTATGTATGTAGACGGTTTAAAGCATAACCTATTGAGTGTCAGTCAAATGTGTGATCAAGGAAATGAAGTGGTGTTTCGATCAAACATATGTGTTGTTCGTGAGCTTGATATAAGAGAGACCATGATCAAAGGTACAAGAACTCCAAACAACTTATACATACTCAAGGGAGGACAAAAACAATGCTATCTAAGCAAAAATGATGAAAATTGGCTGCGACATATAAGATTGGGACATCTAAGCTTTTTTCAAATAAGAAAAGCATGCAGATTCAAGGCTGTTCGTGATCTTCCAAATATCCGCATCCCAAAAAATACAATATGAAAACCATGTCAAATCGGCAAGCAAACTAGAGTTAACTTCATGGAAAAGGAAGGGTCAGCTAGTAAGCCTCTTGAACTTGTCCATACAGATTTATGTGGACCATCAAGGAAAAAGTCACCTCATGGAGAAGAATACTTTATTTTGTTCATTGATGATTTTTCCAGAATGTGTTGGATAGGTCTTCTAAAGCATAAATATGAAGCTTTTGAAAAGTTCCAAGCCTTCAAAGCTTTTGTTGAAAATGAATCAGATCGAAAAATCAAATGTCTAAGATCTGATCGAGGAGGGGAATTTACCTCAAATAAATTATTAGACTTTTGTGAACAACATGGAATAAAAAGGCAATTCTCCACCGCAAGGACTCCTCAACAAAATTGTGTGGTTGAAAGAATGAACAAAATAGTTCAACAAATGGCTCGAGCTATGCTAGATGATTCTGGAACTCTTGAAACCTTCTGGGGTGAAGCTGCATTCGCTGCCTTAACTATTCTCAACCAAGCAAATGTTTGAGTAAACAACACTCAAACTCCACATGAACGTTGGTATGGTAAGACTCCTACTGTAAAATACTTTAAAGTTTTTAGAAGCAAATGTTATATCAAAAGGACTGATGAAAAAATTGGTAAGTTTGAACCCAGAGCAAAAGAAGGTATCCTTCTTGGTTATTCTTCCAAAAGTAAATGATGTAAATGTTATAATAAAAGAATTGGAAAAATTGTTGAAAGCGTTGATGTTGTAGTTGATGATGCATGTAAAAATTCAAAACATATAGAATCAACAAAAGATTATGACAATGAAGAAGATGGGGATTATTTTCCCACATCAAATCAAAATCATATTGAAGAAGAAACCAATGAAGCACCAAAAGAAGAGATAATGGTAGAAGAAAAGCCTCCATCCAAGTATGTTCAAAACAATCATCCAAAAACTCAAATTTTAGGGGAAAAAGAGGCAGGTGTATAGACAAGAAGAACTATTACAGGTACCTCAAGCTATCTAGCATTACTATCCTCCACCGAACCTTAAAATGTAAAATAAGCATGCAAAGATGAATGTTGGGTCAAGGCCATGGATGAAGAACTTGAGAAAATTGAAAAAATGATACTTGGGAATTAGTTTCTAGACCTCATGATAAAAATATTATAGGAACTAAATGGATATTCAAAAACAAGCTGAATGAAAATGGAGAAGTCATTAGAAACAAGGCTAGACTTGTTTGTAAAGGGTATGATCAACAAGAAGGTATAGATTTTGAAGAAACTTTTGCACCGCTTGCCAAACTTGAAGCCATAAGGATGTTTCTTGCTCTTTCTGGCTTTCAAAAATTCAAAGTATACCAAATGGATGTAAAATCAACCTTATTGAATGGAGATTTAGAAGAAGTTTATATTGAACATCCAAAAGGATTCATTCTTGGAAATGATGCAAAACTTGTATGCATACTCAAAAAGGCCCTCTATGGTCTGAAACAGGCTCCAAGGGTCTGGTATTACTGCCTTGACAAATATCTACACCAACAAGGTTTTACAAAAGGTTTAGTAGATAGAAATTTATATACAAAGATTGAAACTGATAAATTGCTAATTATTATTGTTTATGTTGATGATATCATTTTTGGTAGCATTGAAGAATCCATGAGTCAAAATTTTGCTTCAGTAATGCAGCAAGAATTTAAAATGTCCTTGCTTGGTGAACTTAACTATTTTCTTAGTCTACAAGTTCAACAAAATAAAGATTGTATTTTTATTTCACAAACCAAATATCTCAAATAGATCTTGAAAAGGTATGGAATGGAAGATTCTAAACCTGTATGTACCCCAATGGTAAGAGGATGCAGTCTCAGCTCAAATGATGAATCAACAACAATACATCAACTAACTTACAGATCCATGATTGACAGTCTGCTTTATCTAATAGGTACTTGACTTGACATCATGCATGCAATAGGAATAGTTGGAAGATTCCAAGAAAATCCAAAGGAATCACACCTTCAGGTAGTCAAAAGAATTTTCAAATATCTTCAAGGAACTCAAGAATTTGATTTATGGTATCCTAGAGATGCAGATCTTACTCTTCATGCATATACAAATGCAGATTGGGCATGAAGTGTTGATGATAGAAAAAGCTAGTGGTGGTGCATTCTATATGGGTTCCAGGTTAGTGTCTTGGTTCAGCAAGAAACTAAGTTCAATTGTTTTATCTACAACTGAAGCAGAATATGTGGCTGTTGCATCTTGCTGCACACAAATACTTTGGATGATGCAAACCTTGCAAGACATTCAGATCACATATACTCCACCCATATCCATTCTATGTGATAATACACGTGCCGTCAGTATTTCAAAGAATCCAGCCATGGACTCCAAGACCAAGCACATACCCATCAAATACCATTTTCTACATGAACAAGTGCTTGAACAAAAGTCAAATTGGAGTATGTTCCATCCAAAGAACAGGTTGATGATATATTCACTAAACCACTGCCCAAAGAAACATTTGAATATCTCAGACAAAAGCTGGGAGTAATAGATGCATCATCCCGCTGTTAAATCTAATGTTTAGAGAAAGGTTATTATATGCATGTTTCATGAAGTTTAGTCGCATACACACGCGGGTTTTTGTGGGTCAAGGAGCGTATATGTTTTTCAAACAAGAAAAACAGTGGGGAAGGCTCTGATATGGGTGCTCTGTCTGATGTTGATGATTAAATTCTATTGATATGCTTTTTTCATTAATATTTATCTAACTGACAAAGATGCCTTGATCCTTGACTTGTTAACAATGCACAGGTAGCATAGGTTCAGGGGGAGCATTAACCTTCACTTGCATTCTGCATTGTTGGCATTATGGTTGCTGAGTACATCTATGGTTTTAGATATTTATACCTTTTGTTGCTTAAGTCATGTAGAAGTCTAGGGTGTGATATGTTTTATCATACATTTTAATGAGTCCTATTGGACAAATGATGTAATTTGTATCCCCACTTTGCATGAGATGGATGATGTAATTATATTTCTATCATGTATAAATAATTGGTATATCCTCACTTGGTTGGGTGGATGAGTCAAATTTGGTATATCCCCACTTGGTTGGGAGATGAATGTATGTATGAGTCATTGGTGATAGGAAGGTCATACTCACATAGTTGAGTTATAGAGTTATGTTATTATTTTGGAGAATAGTTTTGTAGACTCTGCTTGTGCTCAGGGGGAGCATGGACGATTTCATTGCATCTCAGCATGTACAAAGGGGAGCTCAATCAGACAATTCGGCATGTACTCAGGGGGAGCATGAACAACATAAAGGAGAGAATATCTTGGTCTGCGCTTTGCCCTTGATGTCAAAGGGGGAGAGTGTCTTGGTGGTGTTGTTGCCATCAAGTCCAAAGGGGGAGATTGTTGGCATTATGATACATGTGTTGTCCTTGATGGCAACTCACTCTGATGAAAGTTCACAGTGCAGTAGGTCAACAACAAAGGATTACAGACCAGAATCCAAAGAATGAAGAAAGAGAGGTATAGGCTGGTTCACTTTGTCCAAGGCGCGTATACACGTGATTTAACAGAACAAAATTAGCATATAAAGTATACACGCACTCTCATAGGAGGAAAAGCGCGTACATGTTGGAAAACCAAGTTTGTGGTCCAAGGTATTGGGCCGAGGCATTTGGTCCAAGGTATTGACCCTAGGTATTGGGTCCAAGGTATTGGTCCTAAGTGGTTTTGGTCCAAGGTATTGAGAAAGGCGTAAGAGCATATAAGGAGGAGAAGATCATTAGGCTATGGTGTGCAAGCAATGAGATTCTAAGGAATACTTCTATTTTAAGTATATATTATGTTGCAGGGTTATGTTTGGGATTGGATCTGAAATTTTCATGTGTACCTTGAGTTCAATATTGGATTAGGAATCATGAGACTTGAAATGCCTTATTCTTGAATGATCTGATATTGGTTGAGACCATATTTGATGTTTTGCGCCTGTTCTACTTGTTATCTATCATGATCTAGGTTTGTCTGAAGTCTAAAATTGCAACAAAGCTCTGAGTCAAAATTTGCAGATCTGTACGCAGGTTCATCTCGGCCAATGCGCGTGTACATGTAGGTTTGACTCTTTCAAGTAGCGTATACAAAAAGAAAAACTTATGTTCAGATCTGATTGATCTATCTGATAAAATTTTGTTGTTTTACTGCTGTTTGTCAATGAAGTCCTCTTAGATCTGAACGTTGAACTGTTGTATAAGGAAATTGAGTCTGATTGATTGAGAAGGAAGGGTGATCCTTGGTGCTATCTATTTTGAACTCTGTAATATGATAGTGGATCTTCAGAATGTCACTTATTGGTATAGTCTGTGGTTTAGAAGTTTATGATTCAATATCTTTAGAGATATATGCAGGTTGGGTAACTTAAAGGAAGTAGCGTATACACGCAGGTTGGGTTCAACCAAGTAGTGTATACACTCTAATGCATGTTTTTTGGGGTTACAACTGGTTCTAGATGATGATGCAGGGTTCTGGGTTCAACACAGTGTTCTGGTGTTAGTGATATGATTGTTCAGATTAACTGAATATTAGTTGATACAATTTAAGTTTAAAAGACTTTGATGGGTCCAGTGTGAAAATTTGATGAAATGTTGCCTTCAGCTTGTGGTGTTGTGATCCAGGATTATCTAGTCTGAAAATTCATGAAATGTGGTCCTTGGTGGAAGAGTGGAGTTTTCTATAGGCTGACACCTACATACTAGTAAACATATTGGTTAGTATAACAAATAGGGGGTTGTAGCTCCCTTCCAATAGAAGCTGGAAAATGAGAGAAGGTTGTATGTAAGTAGAAGCCTGCGTACTGGTATGATTCTGCACCAGTACAAGATTGTAAACAAATTTTCTCATTATTAAAAGAAGACAAAGATGACAACAACAGGTGGTTTTTACCCACATTAGGTTTCCACCTTAAATCTTGGTGTTCATGTGTGTTGCTTATGCGTGATGTTTTATTCTGTTTTTACTGCACTATCTAATAAATTTCTGATATGCTGGTTTAAGCTCAACACATGATAAACTATCTAAATCATAAGTTCTCTGCATATACACTAGTTTCTTTAAGCACAGTTGCGTGTACACGCTAGTTCACTTCAATGAAGTAGTGTATATAAATCTGTTTGGGAAATAAAATTATTGATCTGATAATACTGATTCACCCCCCTCTCAGTATTATTTCCCACAATTGACTCTATCAAGCCATGGTTCAGGCAATATTATATTGTGGTGGTCTATGTTGAACCCTATGCTAGATGATTCAGAGGCAAATGGGATGGTTTTTTTTTGTTTTGTTTGTTTGTTTGTTTATTTATTTATTTATTCTGTTGCTACTCCTGCAGACCTGTTTGTGGAGGTAGTAGAATTGTTAAAGCAGTGATCTGCAAACCTGTGATTGTTGCGTGTGGATTGGATGATTCATTGTGAAACATTGACTGCGATTTTATGAGACTGTCATTTAATTGGGGAGCCTGTGTTGAGGTCTGTTGAGGCCAAGAGAGAGTCGCTGCTTGCACCTGAGAATTGGCTCGTGGCTAGGAAGGAGAATTAAATTTGAATATGCATTTGCAAAATTTATTTTGGTGTTTCCATTTGTTGGCTTTAAATTCTTGAAAATTCGATAGTCGCAATGCTGATTAGAGACCCGTGGAAGCATCTTCTCTGCTACTGAATTTCTTTCTTTTGCACACTCCAGCTACAGATTCATGGCCAGATTTGAAGAAGAATTATAAATATTTTTCCTTTGTTGTTCTAGGGTAAAGAGTTGCAAAGCTTTTTATTTTTTTGCTAGGAATTTGAAAATGATGACTGTGGTGGGCCCTGAATACTGGTGCCACATATGCAATGAAACAATTGGCAATGTAATTGTGTAGAGGTCATTGCTGAATTAAGGGGGGAAGCTTTAGGGCTGGAGGCTTGCGATGTTTGTAGTTTAAAGGTCACTGATTCTTCACTTTTTGCAACCCCTGGGTGCTTCTGTGGCCAGGAATCGATTCTCGGGAGGTATTGAAAGAGTTCTTTTAATGAACCCCTTTGCTCTCGCGAATGAAGAGAATGAGGAAGGGGGATTTTTTTGTGCCCATGCCTAAAATCTCTGGTGAATATTTCATGAGATCGGGGCTTGACTGGCTGATCTAAAGTATGGCAGTAAATGATATGAATAATCATGACACATCACTGACTTCGAGATCTACTATTGAGGCCAAGCATGCCATGAAAATTTCCGAGGAGCACCTATGCTCTGAATTTTCGGAATGTGTTGTTTGTTTGGAGGAGTTTGAACTGGGAAGCGAGGCACGTCAGATGCCATGTAAGCACATGTTCCATTATGATTGCATTCAACCGTGGTTGAAGCTACACAACTCGTGCCCCATGTGTTGGTACCATATGCTGGTCAACAATGATGGAGAGCTGACTGTGGCGCAATGAGCGTGGATATCTATCACATGGTTTAGCTGGTGGGATACATTGTTGCATGGACCTATGAGACTGCATTAAATATGATTTTGACTTTGTGAACATTTATGATTTCAGTGGATTGTATATTAATGTTATCGTTTCTATTAACAATCACATAGCCCCTTGACTCTGACCTTGATTTTGTCAAGATGCATGTATTTCATGTACAAATGTATTATGCACGTATTTCATATAAAAATGTATTAATGTAGATCTAGTTGAAGAAATTGGATGCTTGTTGTAGTGACATTGGTTTGACCAATTATTGTCACAATTATGAGTGTGTGTTGGAACTGGTCATTCCAACAATACACAAATTTGAAGGAACTATTGATTACCAAATATGATGAAGACATGACACTGAAGATGGCATCAAATGAACTACATCAGAGATTAATGTATGATGGACAACTAAGTTAAAGTTTGTGTGAGTTTGTGGAATAGACTCATGATGATGGTGTATTATGTGTCACATACAATTATAAGTAAGCAAGTGTAGGGTGTTTTATAGTGGTCTTTATAAAGTATGTATTTGGTAACTACAAGAATTGGAGTGTGCAATGTAAGCCTGATGAGGCATGTGTACCCCCATAAATTTCATGGTAATCTTAAAACCACTTTGGAAGCACAAGTTTGTGGTAAGCCAAAAACCACTTTGCAGTGTAGGTTTGTGGTAAGCCAGAAACCACGTGTGAAAGTGAAGTGCATAGGGATTCATGTAGGCATGGTTTAGGGTCAACCTACAAAACCCTGGACATGGTTTAGGGTAAGCCTATAAAACCTAAAGCATGGTTATGGGTAATCCGAGAAAACCCATGATGACGATGATGGAGGGGGATTTACAGGTACAGGTACATGCATATAAATAATGGTTGAATGGACCATGTCTATGAAGGAAATCCTAGTAGACTAGTGGTTATAGCGGTTGGTACCCATGCATTCTAGAAGATGGTTGTTCCCTTATATGGATGTCGACATATTCTTTTTTATCGTGTTTGTAAACACGAGGACCATAGTTAGAATTTGCTGATTGAGATCAAGACAAGTAGCCATGAAAGGGGGGAATTGGAAAATATAATTCCTACTTGTCTTTAATGTGCTCATTAATTCTAGAATGAGTTTTTTCCTATTAGTTATGAGTTTATTGAGGTCTAGTTGGTTGAGAGATTCTCTCTAACTAGTTAGCTTCCTAGATTGGTGATTCTAAACCATGCCTACAAGAATCCCTGTCCACTTCACTATGGGTAGACAGGAAATGAGAGCATGGAATATCAGCTGAGGAGGACTCTGAGTCTGAATCAAAATTCATTATACCACACTGAACAAGATTTTGAAGGAGCATGATGGTAGAAGGAAGTGAACCAGGATTACCTTCATTGGCTTCAAGGATTTTATCACAATGAGATGATAGGTCCACCTTTTTGACCCTTGAATTATAGACTTGAGCCTTGATACGGACATAATATCCATGCAAACTTATAGAGAGCTCTAAACTCAACTTGGAAGAAGGAGACAAGCATGCAAAAAGCTCTAGTAATGAAGGATGATAGAGTTGTTGGGTTAACCAACGAAGCCTCAAACCATCTTAGTAGTTTCCAATTAACATCCAAAGAGCTGAGATAAGAACCCATATCTTTGGAATTTCCATCCAAACCAAATTGAGTGTAGAGAACAAAGTTGAAAACATGAAACTTAGGTATACCTTCCAGAAGTGAGGCTTGAACTAGACTAAGGAAAAAAAAGAAGGATGCCTAGGATTTACTAGGGATGCCTCTGAACCATTGAGCACTGAACACAAAAATTCTCACGAGCAGGTGTGCCTTACCCAAAAAGTCACGGTCCAATGGAGAAACAATTGATGTATGCAATGGAGCTCTTAAGAGAGCTTCCAGAAGCTTGGTCACATTGACACCACAATTAGGTCAAGATCCCAAACAAAAACCAAATTCACAGACTCCTTAGGAGACAGCGTGCTCAGAGGAATGATCATAGGAATGAATGGATCTGAAGCAAGGAACCATCCTAATTTAATACTGCTTCCCCTGTCACTCCACATGATTTTCATCTCCAAGACATTAAATTTCCCTGTATATCGTCCAAGGAGATCCATTATTATTTGAAGGGAAAATCCAAGGCTTGGGTAGATAAATTTTGTTAATTCAAGCATGCGAGGTAGGAAAACATGTTTTTCCAAATCGACGAAATGCATAACTTGACACGTCTTGACAGGATACTCTGCCATCATAAAACCTTACCAAAGCTTGATTAACATGATTGAAATGATTACAAGGGAGAAAACATGAGAGGGTAGAGGGAATGTAAGGGAGGGGAATAATACTTACAATGTTTCTAATTAAAACCATCATCCAATGATGAAGGTACCTAGGAAGGATCCAAACTCTTGGAATCATATACCAATTAGGGGATCATACAGATGCTATTATGATCATTAATTTCAATCTTAGCTTCTTCCAAAGAGAATGCTTAATTCACTTTCATATCAACTTCCACATTGTTGATTCTAAGTATACGATAGAATCTTCTTGAGAAAAATAATACCATTATACTTCTAATTGTCTAGAGCACCATAGCAAGGAAGTTGTCTTTCTGACTATTTTCACTGTTAAGATACTGGATTATGAGCAACAAATCACCTAATATGATAATGTCTTCCACACCCTTATCTTCGGAAATGTATAGACCTTGCAGTAGCCCATACATCTCATCTTGGTTGTTATTTTTCTTCTTAGGCCCCATGATAATTTTACTTCTGTTATTCCATCGAGATTAATTAAAATCCCTCCCCATCCTGCCACCCCTACACACGCACACACACACATAGTAAAGAACAAATGGGTATATATTTCCATTTAAAACATTTTGGAATACATTTTAGAATCTAATACATATTAGACCCATGGATCTTTCCCAGTCTTAAAAAACTCCACTAATGTGTGTTACATTTTACACCTGCTCTAGACACATCTATTATAAATAGTTTCTCCTTATACAATCTCCATAAAACACCTAAGATCACTACATACTTTCAAAACATACAAAACTACTTTAGACTTGGACCTTTCTACATGTTCCTATTTGTAGAGATGGCCTGGTATTCATCGACTTCCTTTTTCAGGCTTACGTGGTGAGGTCTGAGCCATGTTGGTGCTCATGATGGCTTCATCACCATCCCACACTTTTGAATTTTTCTACGTCTGGGCCATTTCTTTTAGAACATTGATGTGTTCCTCAACCACCAAACAATTCATTATGAGAGCCATCTCATCCATTTGAAAATTCAACATGTCTACCACCAATTGGAGCCTATCTATTTTGGTTTTCAGAAGCCCCAATTTCTGGGTTGTTAACTCACAATGTGCAAACCTCTAAAAGGATCACTCTGATCAATCTTATGGATAAATATGATGTGTAGCCTAACAAGCCTTCCTACTACTCCACTATGTTGTTCGCCTTGCAGGTGTTGTCACAGCTATCCATGATTACCACCCTGCATGAGTTCTTCCCTTTGCTCTAAAAGTATTTATTGTAATTCGCTTATTTTGGCTTCATAAGGAAACCGTTTGGCTCTATATATCTTCCATAGCCCGCTCTCCTCCACTTGTGGGTTGTAACTACTCATTTATTGCTGTAGTAATCCCCATACAATGTTTGGACACTAAGATCCAACACCATCGTGGGAAGGTCCATACAGATTGAGGCGATGATGAAGTGCACATACTGGTTTCCAACTTCTTGGATAGAGAAAGAATTAACTCACACACCCTGGTTTCCTCCTTGAGATTATATTTAGGCCTCCACCTGTCCATTCTCTAGTGTTGCATGATGACCATATATCAAATGGATACAATATTGTGACCTTTTGTGATGATATCCCACCTTTGCTACACGAGGAGGATTAATATTGTTGTCATTGGGGTGGTAAATGCACTGTCCACATAGAATGATTGATTCTTCCCCAATTTTCTATATTTACTTATGTTTATATACTTGGTACCATGAAGTTTAGGTTTACCTTTCATGGAATTGGTTTGTTTATATAATCCTCATCATCCACTTTCATTACTCCTTGTTCCAAGAGAACTCCTTGATTGGCTAAATAATTTCCATTGTATTAAGGTTTCTGTTTAAATTAAATAGCTCTACCTTCTCAATTTTTTTCAGAAGAAGCTTAATTCTATGTAGGATTGGGGTCAAAGTTTGTGTGAAACTTCCTTCTACTTTTCTCTCCTCATTTATTACGATCAATGAATCATAGAAAACTATCAAATGACGAATTCCTTCAGTGATTCCAATTCAAATCCTTGTCACAATGCTAAGTATTAAGCATGGTTTTTAGTTGAGTCCCCTATACGCCATGAAAATTTGATCTTCCTTTCTTCATCGAGGCGAAAGATAACCCCCCTTTCTCCTGCCATCCCTAATATAATTTTTATGTTATAATGAAATACAAATTAAGTGTTTTCTTTTCATATAATATATATAAAATTTTAATATTATATTTAAACATTATTAACTTAAATTATTATTCTGTATTTTTGAAGCTTCACATGGTCTAGTTTCTCAAGGGGTAGGATAGGTTCATTTTTTGACTTTTTGTAAACTCTTTACATAGGGAGGTGTTTTGAACCTATTTCTTAATACTTATAGCCTAGTTTAGTTTCCTCTAGGAAAGCTAACACTATAACCTCTCTTCTCTTTCTGTAATTGTAGATTTTATATTTCAAGATATAGTAAATAATAATATACCTTATGAAATAAATAAAAATAAATATTAAATATAATATATATAATATTATAATATATTATATATAATATATTATATATATATTATATTATATATTATATAAAGACTAACTTCTACATTGAAAATTTAAATAATTACAATTGATTTAAATTTTTAACTGTCTCCAAACTAACACTTAGATAATATATATATATATATAAAGCTAAACTTCTACATTGAAAATTTCAAAATAATTCAAATTGATTTGAATTTTAACTGTCTCCAACTACCACTTAGATAACTAGACCAAAGACATATTAGTATAAAGTCTAAGGTAACATAATTGAATCATGATTTACAACTCGAGACCTAAAATTTTATTGTGAAACTCAAAAGGTGTAAAATTTGAATTTTGTAAAGTTTGAGAGAACAAGTTAGTAAAACTAAACAAAAACTCAAAAATCAGGGTACCAACAACCTTGGTGGAAAAACATAGATATCTAAGAATTAATACCATGATATATAATAAACATGAGCTTTAGGAGGACAAAGATGTGTCTATATTTATAGGATGTTCCTTGACCTTACACGACAGAAGAATTTGGATATTTGGGAAGTGAACCCATCTCTAGCCTGGCCAACTTTCCTTCCATGTCCAACATGAGGTCCCCGAGCTCATCTAGATGGTGCATGAGGTTCACTTGAGTCTGCATTTTGTCCCCAAGAATCTTTCTGAACAACTTAATGTGCCAACAAAAGTCCATTGTGTAAAGGTAATGGTTATGTCCTCCTCATGAGTTTCCTGTGTTAGGAACCCAAGGAGAAATACCTACCATGACACCCGAGTCCAAAACCTCCCACTTTTCTTGTCGAATTTACTCCTTAGCTAATTGAATTTCCACCTAAATATTAGGAGGGATATGTTCTTGAAAGGTAAGATCTAAAGACTATCTGAAACTAAGCTCGAAAGCCACCCATCGCTCCTCGTCCCCCTCCTCCTCTATGACAATGTGCACTAGTGCATCATTGCTACTCGAGAAAGTAAGACATAGATGAGGCCTAGATAGAAATGAGTTGGGAGTTGTAGGAGCCATTGATGAAACCATTTTTCCAATAGATCATGCCAAGAGGGCTGCATTGTTGAAGGATATGAGACAATTCCCTCTCCTTCAACAAAAGCTACCTGAGGTGGAGGGAAAGTCAGGGGAGCCAAAAGGGGCTCCTACACTCAAGCAAACACATAGTAATCGAAGGTCATGGGACATAGAGGGAGAAGTTGCAGGAGGCAATGAAAAAACATAAGGAGGATGAGTAGGTTGCCGAGAAGGAGGAGCATGATGGTGCATTAAACCACACAATGGAGCCAAACACAAAGATGTGCTATAAAGCGCTTGCGACCCTCCTTGGGAGGCGAGGGCTAATTAATAGATCAAGGTGGTGTGGCATGTAGTGGTCGCTACGTCCACGAAAAAATCTAGGCTAATCGCCCCTCGGCCTACTGGAAAGACCTAACCCCAAGGGCTTTAGGCAGAATTGACCCTGTGACCTCCCAATGGCAAGGCATGATTTTTGACCAACTGAGCTAACCCTTGGGGCTTATAACTATATATAT
>APFE030870727.1:50689-88726 GCA_000404065.3 Pinus taeda | reverse complement strand
AACTTATAAAATGTGGTTGCGCTGATTTCAAGAAGTTAGAACAATACAAACAATGAGGGTACATGGATTTTTGTCTTCACATTTATTATATATTACCCAAAATTCAATCTTATACTCAATTTCACTTGATCTTCCATTAAGTTGTTGTAATTGTGAAACACATGGAAGGAATCAAATTTGTTTCTCCCTTCTATCAATCATGTTAGGGAATACTATTCAAGTAAAAAATTTCCTTATATATCTCTAAAAATAATCAAGGAATAACCTACAATGGATATTTCCTAAGCATACTCAATAACCCAATATGGATATTCCCCAAGCATAATCAATTTCTTATGTTTATCTAGAGTAAAAAATGACACCCTTGCATCTGCCACCCCATGACTTTCTTTTGAAGCTCCATCAAGGAACTTAATGGGGTGGTTACATTCTTTCTTCCATTACTATAATGATTTATCTCCCAATATGAGTTGTGCTTGTCAAGAGAAGGAAGGAAAATGTACTTGGTGTGATTTCATGTAACATCCCTCGTGAAAATGCCATGTAATACAAATTAATAAAGGAAAAATGTTAACCACAGTTGATGAGACACTTATTCCAAGTTGAATGTTGGGAAAAACATCCTAGTGTGGGTGTTCATCGGTTTAATCGCTAAGGAAATTGACAAAGGCAATGACTAAGGCTTTGGAAAGGCAAAATGGCATTTTTGGCACATTTATTTATGAAAATAATGGAAATTAGGAAAGAGGTGAAAGATCACATGTTGCATGTGAGGAGGAAAATGAAGGAAAATAATCGAAAATGAAGAAAATAGAGGGCTCATTAATAAAAAGGCTTCTGAGGATCAGTTGGTAACCTTTTGTCAGATAAGTTTTGGAGCTCTCTCATTATTCTCTCTCTCTCTTTCTCACTCTTGGACACTTAGAGTTTTCTTGGAGCATTGTGGCATTGGATCAAGAAAGGAAAAGAAGGCAAGAGGAAGCAAAGATTGAGCAAGGAAGAGCAGGACAAGAAACTACAACAATATTTTTTGCATGTATCGATTTGCATGTGTATTTTCCTTGCTAGATTTTGCATGCATGGTATTACATGTGGTTATTTTGCTGTTATGACAGGGGTTTTGCCAGGTGTGACAATGTTTTCAGCCCAACCTTGCCATTTTCAAATAGCCATGTTGTGATGGGATTCTAATTTTTTGGTTGAGATGGATTGTCGGATGGATTTGAAGCTGAGTGAGGTGGATCTCTGAATGATAGAGCACATGGCCTAGTGGTCCCTGAACCAGACTGTGGATCATGGTAAATTCACTGGACTAGTGAACCTTGAGCCAAACTGTGGGTTGCGGTAAATCCAAGATTGTGTTGCCTTAGCGGGCCTAGGAATCCTTGTTGGTGAATGACAGGATATACGGTAAAGCCAAGAGGTGATTTTCTCTCTGTTGGGCCTAGTAATCCTGAGTTTGGGATATGTGATCAAGCTTGGAGAGTGGGTCTCAATTTAGGGCCTAGTAATCCGGGTTTGGATTGCGGTAAAGCCTAAGAGATTGAGATAAAGTGGTAGAATTCATCACGGTGTAGGTGGATAAATATGGTGGCATCCATGATTGTTTTGGCCTAGAGATCTGATGGAGATAATGGTAAAATGTGTTATTACATGTTCATCATGTTGGCTTAGTGATTTGGGATGGATTATGATAAAGCCTAGTTTCTATTGATGAGGGTGAGGTGGTATAGCCTCGGTATGCCCTTGTTGGTTCTTTCGGTTTGAGTCCCACATTCATGCTTGGAATATGGCACGAGGTGAATGGATGAAGAGAGATTTGGCTCAACCATTCTATGGTCGGGTGGAATGTGGTAGTCCCATCTCGGGTTTGGATTTTGTATCATTAATGAAAGGTTATATGAGTATTAAACTGGTTTATATATGAATCATAAGCTTTTGATTTCATTGGTATTTATGTTGCTATTATGTTGGTTATATATGTGTTTTATGATAGTGGCTATGTATGGCTCTTATCATGTTTTTACTTGTAAATGAATGGAAAATGTATAGATGATAATGAAACAACTGATAAGAGGGAACAATGGTTCTTAGTGATTCTTAGGTAAATATGAGATCCCTATGCTTAAATCTGTTGTTTACACTGTAGATTACATATTTGTGATATGTTTGACGAAATTCCTATCATGGCTAGTAGGGGTATGGTTAAGAGCTTGTTCAATGATTTGCTTTTGCATCATTGTTTCCCTATTATTTTACTATTCTAAAGATTTCATTCAATTATGTGCAGTGAACTGGGCTCTGGGCTTGAAAAAGTGGCTTAAATCTCGGGGACGCTAACACAAAACTTGACAAAATAGTCCCTAAACACTGACATGCCTATAGAAAGAGAGAACCCAAAGCCTCCTGGATGCTGGCATGCATATAGCATGAGAGTGTCCAGAGGTCAAGTGATCAAAAACTTTAGTGGGACCTAGGGGCTAGTTGCCTGAGGTATTGGGATGGTTCTCAGGGGTCTTGCAGCTAATGTGGAAGGTTTGTATGTTGTGTTTCCATCGATTCCACTTCCTTAAGGCCACCTAGGAGGTTGGATCATATCACAGTAGCCTCTCGTCATGTGTTTATCCTAGTTGGCTAGTTACTTGAGTAGATGTGGGAGGAGAGTGTTACATTTCACAAGGGACTTAGAGAAAAACAAATTTTATAGTAATATTTTTTCTTCTACGATTAGATTGAACAAAATTTTTGGATCAATTCATTGGATATCATTGCTAGGGATGTGGGGCACCTATTTAAATATGTATTTATTACAAGATATCTATATTTCCACGTTGATAACTTAAGTAACATCATCAAATAACACTTAAAACGAGGTTTCATATGCACAAAATAGGATATTGATGTATTTAATTCAATGGAATTTCTCTTATATCTTGCGTGGGTGAATGAGTTTTACAAGATATTTAATTTTTGTCCTCCATACTTTTGAAATGAACTAACTCTAAAAAAATAACTTCTTTACTAATTCCTCTTTTCATTTGCATATGTATCAAAGAGAGGGTCCATGGAATCCTCGTTTATGTATATTTTCATGAGTAAATATTTTGTTGTGAGCAATAATTGAAATGGAGATATGGATATGTGGTAGTCAATATCTCCCTTCAACTAATTTCTAGATGAGGGAATGGAGTGATAGGTTTTGGTTAGCTAAATAGTTCAAATATTCAATGCTCATAAATAGATTCCCCCTTGGGGGAGTGGGGGTCGTCCTCTTCAATATTCGACTCATTTATTTAAGGGATATGCACCTTTTAGTTGAGATAGATGCTAGTTAATCTTATTGAATAAATCATTAGGAGGATTTAACTACTTTCATCTAGTCCATTTCCAACCTAAAAGTCATTAGATTTGTTCCACTATTTATTTATTTTTATGTGTGGTTCACGGACACTGGAGATTAGTGGCCATTACGTCAACAGAAACTATCCTAGCATATCCACTTGAAGGGATCACCTCTGACCAACTCATTAGAAGAGCCTAACCCCAATAACATCGAGGAGAATTGACCACATGGTGTTCCATTACTAAGGTGATTTAATGATGAGAACTCGACCAATTGAGCTAACACTTGGCGCTATTAGAGTTTTCCCATTCAGAAAGATCAAAGAGAAATTTGATACCCTGATTTAATATATATACTCTTATATTTTGAAGGAAAATCCCTAAAGAAAGGGATGGAAACCCATTATATTGTCTTCCCATACTTTGGTTTGTTTCATGATACCTAGAATCCATGTGAGAATCTGCTTTTGGATGGAGGGATGAATGCTTTATGGAGATACTAAATAGGGAATCCAAAGATCATTGGCACTTGATCATCCAAGATTATAATATGTTTTTCTCTAAAGTATCTTTTCTAGAGAACATCTTCCCACTGTTTATATTTTAGTTGTCATATATCCCATAATGAGCTTAGCTCCCTTTACTTTTTTTTTGTAGGCTAGGGCGGGACTCTCCGATTTACATGTCCATTAAGTACCCCTCAACGGGGGAAGGGCAGCCAAGATTTGAACCCAAGACTTCCGGTTCGGTGAGACTTCATTTCCACGGCCATTGCCGCTTGAGCTACCCCATGTGGACTTAGCTCCCTTTACTTGATTAGACACTATAAGATCTATTATTTCCAAATAACATCTATTTAAGGGACCATGAACTATTTTATAGTTGACTAGATGGAATTTATTTTTCTTTTCTTCCTTGCCACATGAATATTTTAATCTCTAAATTCGTAAAGATTGTGTGAACCACATTGGGACTAGAGTAGTTGAATTGAGAAAAATGACTAGAGTGGAAATGATGATAAATTTTACAAGGATAATCCAATCTACTAGATTGTGCCACTAAGTTCCCCAATTGATCATCTTAATCTTAAAATTTTGAAGCATGGGGGACTAATATGAGATTCTTGGATGGGTAAGCACTATAGGGATGCCCACATATTTATGTCTTCCCATGACATTAAACTAGGAATACCATCTCTCTTACAATATTATGGAGGGTAAATGTGGAGCTATTCCAACTGGATATGTTTCTTTTGTTGTTATTTATTTTCTTCGTTGAGGCCTCTAATTATGATCTAATGCTAATTTGAATCTTTGTGATATTTTCACTAAGGCTTCATCAAGGAGGATAATATCATCTACGAGTTGAGAGTGGCTTATCGCTTTTTTTCTTGTAATAATTTCCACTCTAGGGAGAATTTCCATTTCTTTCTTCTTCAATCCTTCTACCAACCAATTTTTCCATTAATATCTACAAGGATGATTAAATAGGAAAAACTTCTTCTGGGAAGGTATGCAAAATAATATCTAGGATTGCATAGCACCTTGTGATGTTTTCTAGAGAAGTAAGGGAGATATGATGAAGATAATAGGGGCATTGCAACCTCAATCAATCCTAACATAGATCTAGATAGTCATTTCACTGGATTTGATCACAAGACTATCCAAAAGTGAGCAACAAATCAACACAATCAAAATTGATCATCCAAGTAGAGTAAGTTATAGTAATGTATTTAGATATCCTTATTAGTCCTTCTAAGGGTTTCTTGACTACAAATACTCACTTTATAGTAAGAGTCTAACATAAGAACAATCAAAATTGACATACTACAAAGTAGTAACATTCTTAAAAGTTTTGAACCATGAATTGGCTATGAATCCGTGCTCACTGATCATTGAATTCCAATGGTATGGTATTATTTATAGGTAACATAATTCCTTCATTAGAGATCCTTTCCACTATTAGGTTCCATTTCCTAGAGATACATGAAAATTCTATTTGAAGAAATAACCTAATAATATAATGAATATGGTTTGAAAATGGCCTTAAGTTGATATTTTGTTGTTGGATGTTGTTAGATACATGATTCATGACAAGTCCAAAATCTCCATATACTCTAAGAGTACCAAATCATGGAAGAAGTGATAATTTTAAAACTAGGAAGAGAGAAATAAAATCATTGAAATTATTAGTGCCCTTCCCTACATTTACTTTGAGTAGAAATGATTGGTAATCATAGAAATATAAAACTTTTATTTATTTCAAAAATAGTTTGCCTAGATTCTTGCCTCCCCTACCAGTTGGTCCAGAGGAGGGAGAACCAATGGCCTTAAATCCATAATATTAATAGGTCCAAAAGTCCCACATACACCATGTAGCCCTATTTTAAAGAATTCTAGAAAAAAAGAAGACACCATAAGTCGATAAAACATAAATTAACATCTTTTCATTTCCTATCTGCATAAAGAAAACAAATCTCAAAGATCCTACACACTTTTTATCTCTTAAATAAATTAATATTATTGTTAAAATAATATTATAATAATAATAAAATACCAATAATAAATTTTTTATCGTATAATAATAATGTTAAAATGATAATGAATTTAATCATTATCATATTATGAGACATAGGATAACAAGCAATCTACTATTCAAAGGTTGAGCGAGGGTCATCGATGATTTCTAGGGTAGTACAATAGTCTTTAAGTGAAGAGAGGAATCCATGAGCTCATTCTACTTCTATTAGGATACCTCAATGGTTCAATAAAAAATTGATGGATTCTCATGAGCACGTTGAGAGTCCTACTAACGCTTTTAGAGAGAACATTCCTTTGAAGAAGTTTCCAAACTATATGACATTTATGATAAACATTCTATATTCCATTCATTCTAGTTTTCAAGAGGCAATAGAACAATAGGTATGGTGGGATGCCATGTGGAGGAGTACACCTCGATCATGAAGAATGATGTTTGGGACATAATACGAAGACTAAAAGGGAAGACAATTCTAAGTTCTAGGTGTCTCTACAAGATCAAGCATGTTGTAGATGGTAGCATTGAGAAGTTTAAGGTGAAGTCTATGGTGAGAGGGTTCTTTAAGAGAAAGGGAGTTAACTATAGGGATACATTTTCTCTAGTCGCCAAGTACACTTCTATTATAGTTGTTATATCCTTGGTTTCATTTATGGTATGGAAAATACATTAGTGGGATGTGACGACAACTTTCCTTAATGGGATCATTGGGGAAGAAGCATACATAGAGAAACCTCAAGGATTTGAGGTAAATGAGATGGATTCCCATGTGTATAGGCTTAAAAATTCCTTATATGGACTTGAGTGGGCATCAAAAGCATGGTATTCTATGATTGATGAATATTTACAGATTACAACTTCACCAAAACTGAAACATATTCTTAACTTATACTACGTATTTGTTCATATTGATCTATTTACTTTAGTGTTGTATGTAGGTGCCTCTTTTTATAGGTGGAGAGAATCTTATTACATGGTGCAAAACCAATATGGCAACCGAATTTGAGATGAATGATACTAATATGATGCATTAGTTCTTCAGGTTTTGGTTTGGTAGAGCATATGGGAGGCTTTCCTTAGGTGGTATAATGATGAAATTCAAATTCTAAAGATGTTTTAGATGGAGGATTGAAAACCAATGGACACATACATGATCACTAATGTGAATAAAAAGGAAACTTTCGATTCAGAGTTGGTGGATCCCATGATGTACACATAACTAATAAGTTCCTTGATTTATTTGGTCAACACTAGGCCAACATATGTTTTGTACTTGACACCTTGAGTTAGTTTGTGGTGGAGCTAAGACAAGAGCATCGGGTAGCAACAAAATATTTGCTTAGATATTTGAGAAGTACACTAGAGTATGGTCTTAGATATCTTGGAGATGTTCAATTGAAGTTGCATGGTTATTTCTCAGATTAGGTAGGCATTGTTGTAGACATGAAGAGCACGTTAGGGTGTTGCTTTAACATGGGATTAATTATGGTATTGCAGTTCAACAAGAAGAATACTTTAAAAGATTTTACACTATTTGGTTTCATTCCCTAAATATGATACTTTTCTTTAATGAGATCATTGGGGAAGAAGTGCCCATAGAGAAATGTTAGGGATTTGAGGTAAATGGGAGGGAGTCCCATGTGTACTATGGGCTTAAGAAATCCTTATATGGACTCTAGTGGGTATCAAAAACATATTATTCTATAGTTGGTGTATGTTTACACATTATGGGCCTCAACAAAAGTGAACCAAATTCTTAACTTATATTACATATTTGTTCATACTGATCTATTTACCTTGGTGTTGTGTGTAGATGCCTTGTTTTTAATAGGTACAGAGAAGCCCAACATGGTAGTTGAATTTGAGATGAATGATATTGGGATGATGCATTAATTCTTAGGATTGGTGGTTTGGTAGAGACCATGGGAGTTTTTCCTTGGGTGGGAAAAGTATGTAATTTAGATCTTGAAGAGGTTTTAGATGGAGGGTTGAAAACCAATGACCACACTTATGATTACTAATTTGAAGAAAATGACATCTTTAGATTCAGATTTAGTGGATCCCACAATGTACACATAACTAGTTCTTTCATTTATCTAGTCAACACTAGGTGCATAGATGTTTTGTACTAAACACATTGAGTTGAGTTAGTTCATGATGGAGCTAAGACAATTGCATAGGGTAACCACAAAATATGTGCTTAGATATTTTAGGAGCACACTAAAGTATATTCTTAGATATCTTAAATATGGTAACGTGTAGTTGCATGGTTATTTCATAGATTGGGTAGGCATTACAATAGACAAGAAGAATATTTCTTAGATTGGGTAGGCATTGTTGTAGAGAGGAAGAGAACCTTAAGGTGTTGCTTTAACATGTGATTAATTATTGTAAGGGATTTTCCACTATTTGGTTTTGTTCTCTAAAGACATGTGAAAATTTTATTCGAACAAATAATATAATGAATATGGTTTTTCAATGACCTTATATTCATAATGTGTTGGCACATAGTGTTGTTGGAAGTTGCCAAATACATGGTAAAAGTGTCAAATCCTTGTAAAAGTCATAATTTTAAAGCTAAAAATAGAACCATAAATCTATTCAAATTATTAATACCCCTCGCTAAATTTGCTTTTTGAGTGGAAAGAATTAATAATCATACAAATGTTAAACTTTTATTTATTTCAAGCAAGTACACATATCAGTTCATGGGAAACCACCCTTACAAAAAAAAATTGGTAGTAGGTCCAAAAATCATTGGAACTTAGCATACCTACATCATCTAGTGATATTATAAATAGTTTCAGAGAAAAGAAAAAAAGGGCACCATAACTATAAATAGTTTCAGAGAAAAGAAAAAAAGGGCACCATAACTATGTAAAACATAAACTGTGCCCATATTGCAACACGATGTAAATATGTAATGTCAACAATATTAATGATAATGCTTCCCCAACAAATATCACTCCAATTACTGCGTAGTGGTGGCTCCTGAGATGTGTGTTATGCTCCATAAATATGTATGACCTACAACTGATGCTTCTTCCAGTCTCATTGGTGAAGGAAATCCTTCCTTGGGTGGCACTCGAAGTCCATTGAAGGAAGGTTGAGCTTCTTTCCTTTGGAAGCTCTTGCGCTAAACAACACAATGTTGGCTCAGTTGAACAACTAATGCAATTTTGATTTTCAAATAGACAAAATACCCCTCTTTCTCCCTTATTCCTTCCTTTTATAAGTGATGGTCATGCATTCCTTGTTGGTCCCTGCACAATTTTGATTTTTTCTTAAGGAATTTGAATTCTCTTCCTCCCAAGTGTGTATTTCGAGTGGGCCCCATATTCGACTTGCATGCAAATAAAACATTCCTCCTATTTTCTCCACCAAAATTTTCCTTGAGCTAGTATTAACCAAAATTGTCAAAATTAATTTTCCCAACATTAGGAAAATTTAGGAAGCAACATTACAATATCTATATTTCCACATTAAGAACGTAGGTAACATCTTCAAATAACACTTAAAAATAGGTTTCTTATGAATAGAACTACGATAGCGATTTATTTAAGTCAATGACATTTCTCTTGTATCTTGCGTGGGTGAATGAGTTTTACAAGATATTTCATTTATGTCCTCCACACTTTTGCAATGAACTAACTGTCAAAAAATAACTTCTTTACTAATTCCTCTTTTCATTTTCATATGTATCAAAGCGAGGGTCCATGGAAACCTTGTTTATGTAGATTGTCATGACTAAAGATTTTGTTGTGAGCAAGAATCCAAATGGATATATGGATATATGGTAGTCAATATATCCCTTCAACTAATTTCTAGATGAGGGAATGGGGTGATAGGTTTTGGTTAGTTAAATATTCCAAATATTCAATGCTCATAAATAGATTCTCCCATCTGGGGTGGGGGGGGGGGGGGGAGGGGGAGGGGGCCATCCTCTTCAATATTTGGCACATTTAGTCAAGGGAGATTCACCCTTTAGTTGAGATATATGCTAGTTCATCTTATTGCATAACTCGTTAGGAGGATTTAAATACTTACATTTGGTCCATTTAGAACTTAAAATTCATTAGAGTTGTCCCATTATTTATTTATTTTTATGTGTGGTTCACGAACACTGGAGATCGGTGGTTGTTACATCCACATAAAATATTAAGGCATATCCACCCAAAGGGATCACTTCACACCAACTCAGTAGCAGAGCCTAACCCCAAGAACATCGAGGATAACTGACCATGTGACGTTCCATTATCGAGGTGTTTTAATGACGAGAACTCGACCAATTGAGCTAATCCTTGGGGCTAGTAGAGTTTTCCCATTCAGAAAGATCAAAGAGAAGTTTTATACCTTGATTTAATATCTATACTCTTATATATTGAAGGAAAATCCCTAAAGAAAGGGATGGAAACCCATTATATTTTATTCCCATACTTTGGTTTGTTTCATGATATCTAGAATCCATGTGAGATTCTTTTGGATGGAGGGATGAATCCTTTATGGAGATACTAAATATGGAATCCAAAGATCATTGGCACTTGATCATCCAAGATCCTAATATTTTTTTCTCTAAATTATCTATGCCAGAGAACTTCTTCCCACTATTTATATTTTACATCTTGCATATCCCCATAAAGAGCTTGGCTCCCTTTGCTTTATTAGACAATGTATGATCTCTTATTTCCAAATAACATATATTTAAGGGACCATTAACTATTTTATAGTTGACTAAATGGAATTTCCTTTTCTTTTCTTTCTTTCCACATGAATATTTTAATCTCTAAATTCGTAAAGATCATGTGAATTGCATTGGGGCTAGAGCAATTGAATTCAGAAAAATGACTAGAGTGGACATGACGAAAATTTTTACAAGGGTAATCCAATCTACTAGATTGTGCCACTAAGTTCCCCAATTGATCATCTTAATCTTAAAAATTTAAAGCATGGGGGACTAATATGAGATTCTTGGATGGGTAAGCACTATAGGGATGCCCAAATATGAATGTCTTCCAATGACCTTGAACTAGGAATACCATCTCTCTTACAATATTATGGAGAGTAAACGTGGCACTATTCCAACTGGATATGTTGCTTTTGTTGTTATTTATTTTATTTGTCGATGCCTCTAATTATGATCTAATGCTAATTTGAATCTTTGTGATATTTTTACTAAGGATTCATGAAGGAGGAGAATATCATGTACGAGTTGAGAGTGGTTTAACGCTTTTGTTCCTGTAACGGTTTCCACTCTAGGGAGAATTTCCATTTCTCTTTCTTCTTCAATCCTTCTACCAACCAATTTTTCCATTAATATGTACAATAATGATTAAATAGGAAAACCTTCTTCTCAGAATGTATGCAAACTAATATCTAGGATTACATAGCATCTTGTGATGCTTTCTAGAGACGTAAGGGAGAGATGATGAAGATAATAGGGGCATTGCAACCTCAATCAATCCTAACATAGATCTAGATAGACATTTCAATGGATTTTATCACAGGACTATCCAAAAGTGAGCAATAAATCAACACAATCAAAATTGATCATCCAAGTAAAGGAAGTTATAGTAATGTATTTAGATATACTTATTAGTCCTTATAAGAGTTTCTTTACTACAAATAGTTGCTTTATAGTAAGCGTTGAACAGGAACAATCAAATTTTGACATACTACAAAGTAATAACATTCTTAAAAGTCTTGAACCATGAATTGACTATGAATTTGTGCTCACTGGTCGTCGAATGCCAATAATATGGTATTATTTGTAGGTAACATAGTGCCTTCCTTAGAGAGCTTGTCCACTATTTGGTTCCATTCCCTAAAGATATGTAAAAATTCTATTTGAAGAAATAATCCAACAATATAATGAATATGGTTTGTAAATGGCCTTAAGTTGATATTGTGTTGTTGGATGTTGCTAGATACATGGTTCATGACAAGTCCAAAATATCCATATACTCTAAGAGTACCAAATCATGGAAGAAGTGATAACTTTAAAACTAGGAAGAGAGAAATAAAATCATTGAAATTATTAGTACCCCTCCTTACATTTACTTTGAGTAGAAATAACTGGTAATCAAATAAATATAAAACTTGTATTTCTATCAAAAATAGCTTGCCTAGATTCTTGCCCCACTACCAATTGGTCAAGAGGATGAACAACCAATGGCCTTCAATCCACGATATTAATAGGTCCAAAAATCCCACATAAACCATATAACCCTATTTAAATAATTAAAAAAAAAGACACCATAAGTCGATAAAACATAAACTAAAATCTTGTCATTTCCTATATGCATAAAGCAAACAAAGCTTAAAGGCCCTACACATTTTTTATCTCTTAAATAAATTAATATTATTGTTAAAATAATATTATAATAAAGATAAAATATCAATAATATTTTTGTTATGTCGTATAATAATAATGCTAAAATGATAATGAATTTAATCATTGCCATATTATGAGACATAGGATAACAAGCAATCTACTATTCAAAGGCTGAGCGAGGGTCATCACTGATTTATAGGGTAGTACAATAGTCTTCAAGTGAAGAGAGGAATCCACGAGCTCATTCTACTTCTATGAGGATACCTTAATGGTTCAATCAAACATTGATGGATTCTCATGAGCATGTTGAGAGTCCTAATAACGCTTTCAGAGAGAACAATCCTTTAAAGAAGTTTCCAAACTATATGACATTGATGAGAAGCATTCTATATTCCAATTGTTCTAGTTTTCAAGAGGCAATAGAACAATAGGTATGGCAACATGCCATGTGGAGGAGCACACCTCTATCATGACGAATGATTTTTGGGACATAATACCAAGACCAAAAGGGAAGACAACTCTAATTTCTTGGTGGCTCTACACGATTGAGCATGTTGTAGATGGTAGCATTGATAAGTTCAAGGTGAGGTTTGTGGTCAGAGGGTTCTTTGAGAAAAAGAGAATCAACTATGGGGAGAATTTTGCTCTAGTCGTCAATTACACTTCTATTATAGTTGTTACATCCTTGGTTTAATTTATGGTATGGAAAATACATTAGTTGGATGTGATGACAACTTTCCTTAATGGGATCATAGGGTAAGAAGTGTACATAGAGAAACCTCAAGGCTTTGAGGTAAATGGGATGGATTCCCATGTGTGTAGGCTTAAGAATTCCTTATATGGACTCGAGTGGGCATCAAAAGCATGGTATTCTAGGATTGATGCATATTTACAAATTATGGCTTCACCAAAAGTGAAACAAATTCTTAACTTATACTACACATTTGTTCATATTGAAATATTTACTTTAGTGTTGTATGTAGATGAGTTTTTTTTATAGGTGCAAAGAAGCTTATTTCATGGTGCAAAACCAATGTGGTAGTTGAATTCGAGATGAATGATACTAGGATGATTCATTAGTTCTTGGGGTTGGGGGTTTGGTAGAGACTATGGGAGGTTTTCCTTAGGTGGGATAATGATGCAATTCAAATTCTAAAGATGTTTTAGATGGAAAATTGAAAACCAATGACCACACCCATAATCACTAATTTGAAGAAAATGAAAACTTTAGATTTGGAGTTGGTGGATCTCACAATGTACACATAACTAATAAGTTCCTTGATTTATTTGGTCAACACTAGGCCAACACATTTTTTGTACTGGAAACCTTGAGTTAGTTTGTGGTAGAGCTAAGACAAGAGCATCAAGCAACAACAAAATATGAGCTTATATTTTTGAGGAGCACAATAGAGTTTGGTCTTAGATATCTTCGAGATGTTTAAGTGAAGTTGCATGATTATTTCTCAGATGGGGTAGGTATTGTTGTAGAGAGGAAGAGAACCTTAGGGTGTTTCTTTAATATGGGATCAATTATGGTATTGTGGTTCAATAGGAAGCATACTTCAAGAGATTTTCCACTATTTGGTTCATTCCCTAAATATGATATCTTTCCTTAATGGGATCATTTGGGAAGAAGTGTCCATAGAAAAATCTTAGGGATTTGAGGTAAATGGGAGGGATTCCCATGTGTATTGTGGGCTTAAGAACTCCTTATATGGACTCTAGTGGGTATCAAAAACATATTATTCTCTAATTGATGCATGTTTACACATTATGGGCTTCACCAAAAGTGAATCGATTTCTTAACTTATATTACATATTTGTTCATATTGATCTATTTACCTTAGTGTTGTGTGTAGATGACTTGTTTTTAATAGGTGCAGAGAAGCCCAACATAACAGCGGGATTCGAGATGAATGATACTGGGATGATGCATTAGTTCCTAGGGTTGGTGGTTTGGTAAAGACTGTGGGAGTTTTTCCTTGCATGGGATAAGTATGCAATTTAGATCTCGAAGAGGTTTTAGATGGAGGGTTGAAAACCAATGGCCACACCCATGATTACTAATTTGAAGAAAATGACAACTTTATATTCCAAGTTAGTGGATCCCACGATGTACACATAACTAGTTCTTTCATTTATCTAGTCAACACTAGGTGAATATATGTTTTGTATTGAACACAATGACTTGAGTTAGTTCGTGGTGGAGCTAAGACAACTGCATAGGGTAACCACAAATTATGTGCTTAGATATTTGAGGAGCACACTAAAGTATACTCTTAGATATCTTGAAGATGGTAAAATGCAGTTGCATGCTTATTTCATAGATTGGGTAGGCATTACAGTAGACAAGAAGAATATTTCTTAGATTGGGTAGGCATTGTAGTAGAGAGGAAGAGCACCTTAAGGTGTTGCTTTAACATGTGATTAATTATTGTAAGAGCTTTTCCATTATTTGGTTTCGTTCTCTAAAGATATGTGAAAATTTTATTCAAACAAATAATATAATGAATATGGTTTTCCAATGACCTTATGTTCATAATGTGTTGGCACATAGTGTTGTTGGAAGTTGCCAAATACATGGAAAAAGTGTCAAATCCTTGCAAAAGTTATGTTCATAATGTGTTGGCATATTGTGTTGTTGGAAGTTGCCAAATACATGGAAAAAGTGTCAAATCCTTGCAAAAGTCATAATTTCAAAGCAAAAAAAACCATAAAACTATTCAAATTATTAATACCCCTTGCTATATTTGCTTTTTGAGTGGAAATAATTAATAATCATACAAATTTTATTTCAAGCAAGTACACGTGTCAGTTCGTGGGAAACCACCCTTACAAAAAAATTGATAGTAGGTCCAATAATCGTTGGAACTTAGCCTACCTACATCCTCTAGTGATATTATAAATAGTTTCAAAGAAAAGAAAAAAGGGCACCATAACTATAAATACTTTCAGAGAAAAGAAAAAAGGGCACCATAACTTGCAACACGATGTAAATATGTAACGTCAACAACATTAATGATAGGTAACCGAGGACAAGGAGAGAGTATTTTGTTGGTAACCAATATAACTTTATTGCTCCAGTTACACTCACCGAAACTTTTTGCAATGTCTCCAACAAAGGGGAGTACAATACATTTCTTTATTCGACAACAGCACTTGCAACAAAAATGCAACACAAGAAGTCGCCTCTGGGAATTGGCGCTTAGGGAAAACACACACAATGAAAGAAAGAAAGAAACGCGGAATAAAGAAAGAAGCACATCTCAATAACACAACGAACGCGTAGAGAATGGCGTGGCACAATTTGTTAACGAGGGAGACGAAGATAGAGGGGCGTGCTGTTCTTGGGTTCCGGGGACGCATTCCACACAGAAAATGCACTCGATGAATTCATCCATTTCTCTACCATCTCTGGATGGTGACGTTTCAGTACGTCTTTGAGGCCCTCTGTGTTGTTTATCCATGCCATCCCCACCTCCGTATACACTTCTTTCTTGAAATCACGGGTGAAAAAGCGATCTGCCTCCAACCGACTGCAATCGACATATATTCACAAAACACATCTTACTAAATGAATGATAAATTTTGCGCTTTTTTTATTGAAGAATGGAATATTATAAAACGAGAAATTATTTATTTACCCACCGTGATGCCATGAGCAAAAAGATAAAGAAGGCCGTCTCGCTGATGGCAAAGCCTTTAATCTTCTTCTCTGCCATGAGGCCGACCTGTAGATCTAAAAGTTCAACGTCGTTATCATAGACCTCTTTCAACATTTGGATGGCCTCCTTATCGTCTGTGAGGTCTTCCCATTTTGAGATGGGAATCATCAGCATATTCCGCCGGAATTCATTGTATCTTGCTACGCTCCTCTCCCTGTCACGATAAACTGAAAAAGTACACTCTATCAAATCAAACACAAGCATGTATGCAGGCATCCTATTTCAAATTTTCATTTAACAAATTTAAAATAGATGAAATTAAAAAAGAAAATGCAACCAATAACTAAAATAGATAGGTGTATATATAATAGGTTCTTACTCTCCAGTGCGGGCATGTCTACATGATCTGGTCTCTCTTTGCCATCGGGGTCCTGAGCGACAATGTCTCTCATCCATAGAGGGTAGTTCCACAGATTAAGGGCCCCACATGCTTGATGCCCCATTGATACAATGTGAGATTCCTTACCAATATCTGATAACGTTTTTTCTCCTGGAATTCCTATTAGTTCCTTCATCTCTATCCTGTGAGTCACATGAATGGATGACACCGGATATTTAACTACTATTTGCTTTTATTATAGTCTAAAGTTCAAACTACTTCCAAAATAACTAGGATGTGATCAGAGTTCCATTCTAAATAATCCTGTAAACACAACTCACTCTTTGAGAATTGGAGGGGTTTTGTTGTCCACTGGAGTTCCATGAATGTCTCTGACGAGGATGCTGTCTGGCAACAGACTGTGCATTCGATAGACACCCACAAATTCCTCAGTGAGAGAATATGGGACCCCATGATTCTGAGGCTTGGGCATTCCTATATAGCCGCTCAGAATAGAACTTCCAGTGTGACCAAAGATGTTCTTCACCTTCTTACCCAATAACCCATACCTGCACACAGTGAAAGCTTCGTTCATTAATAAGAAGAATGTCTGCATTTGAACATTTTATAAAAAGACAAATGCCTCTATATTTTAGCCCTTGGGCTTAAATTTCAAGACTGCAACCTGTGTGAAACAATATGTAATTATATGTACCAATTGGCGTTCATTCCAGCAAGGAGGGTGTCCGTTTTGATGAGCTCCACTGTCCAGTCAATGGTGTGGATCTTGGCTATCACGGCTGAAGTTACTAATCTTGCATGGCGATACAAATCCTCATCGTTCATACCAATATAGCGACGCTGCATTTATAAAGTTGACCAAATTATATTACTCTGCACTGAGATTGATATTAATGCTGAAATATCCTCTAACCTGAGGGCCGCGATGTGAATTTCAATGAAAAGCTTTCATAATCAATGGTCATAGTCAAGTAACATCCATAGTATTCCATAAGTTAGATTGGATTATTGAGAGTTTCAATAAAATATAATTACCTTCAGCATGTCGCAAACGGAATTATGTTCTTGGATAAAGAGGGCCTGCATAACCGACACCCCTGCCCATGAATTGCGATCATCTCCAGAGAGGGCAATTCCATTGCTGTCATGAAGAAGGAGGCCATCGTCCCCCAACTTCAACTTACCATCTTTGAATGTTCTTAGCTTTTTTGATTGACTCGCGTTGTTTCCATACACCACACTCCCATCCCTGTTTATTTATGTATATATAACTCGCTATTAGTTAAGAGTATATACATATATATATATTGCGAGACATTTGACAATTGGGAGGATTTAGAGAGAGAGAGTGTTTAGTCCAGGCAGATTTTCTTACCACCAGGCGGTCCTCCTATTTAGGTATCCTGTTTTGATGTCATAACTGCCAGTGGGCACTGCTTTGCCTTCCAAGAATTTGAATGCCTTTAGCGGACATTGCGGAGCAACGTTAGGTGGGGCGCTTAACTTTGCCTGAAAAATCATGAATTAATGTTAATGCTATATAATTTCTGGTATAGATATATTGAATAAGGATATAATTTCTGATATTGGCATTGAAAATTGTGATTGTGATTCAAAAAGTTGTGCCTACCTGTACCGTGGTGTCTTCAACGTGATCGACCCAGTCATGAATCATGAACTGGATCCACGTGGCAGCAAGCATGTTAAATTGTTTGCCTGTATCTACCATTTTCCTCCGAGAGAGCAGCTTGGTAGCAACTACCATGGGATGTGGCTTTAGCAACTGTTTAGTAATTGCACATGTAATTTAGTTATCAGATTAATCTATTTAATGTGAAAAAGAAACAATGTTGGGTGGGATGGTTTAATGACCTTATCATGCTGAGGAGAAGGCAGCATGTTTCGCCCAAAGAATGCCCCTTGGCATCCTGTTTGGGGATAGAAAGGGTCATCGTGACTTCCATCAGGAGTTCTATATGGATAATCCACGGCATTATATCTTCCTCCCTGCACTGCCGTACTTCCGACATTGATAAGATTATAACGCTGGTGCAATGACCGCCTTATCTCCAGGTATAGGAGTCCTAGGCAGACCGGCAATCTATGCCACGCATAGAATCGATCCACCAAATGTATAATCTGCAGATTACAAAAAAATAAATAAATCAAAGTTCATAACTCCTCATTCATTCAGTATTCTACAATTACAACATTTCATTTCATGGTGATACTCACTAGGAAGAGGAGCTTCTCTATGAAACTCAATCTTGAATATTGGGAGACGAGGTTCCGGTCAAGCAAGAATATATGGCATAACAATGCTCCCTCCAACGAACCAAGCAAACCCATGATCTCAAACAGAATACAACTGCAATTAATACGCAAGATCGAAGAGGAGGGGAATGCTCTCTGCGCTGGAAGAAAGAACACTGGAGGCCTTTATATAGAGGGCAGAGACCAGAGTGGTCGAAACCTAGAACGGAGTGACTCAGAATTTACTTTTTTTCGGTTCGGTAGGATCGACTTATTTTATTTTCTCTCGCTCAAAGTATTTTTATCGACATGACCAATTTGGCATATTAATTTTATGATTCGCTAACGATTAATTTGATGTAGTGTACAGGATCTTTATTCGTCAGAAAGTTCCCAAAAATATTAAAAAATCAATTTTATGCATAATTCGCCATTAACGACATAGATACTGACAGTACTATCCCTGCCATATTCATAAATAAAATAAAGTTACGACTGAATTAGGGTTTCAACGAAGCTTTATCAATATATATAAGGTTATTAATCTATTAATTAATTTATTAATGTGTGGTAAGGCAGAGTAGGTTACCAATTGGATTTGAAGTAGTAATGATTTATTTTAAGTACTAATTTAATATGAGTTTAGAGATCAAATTTTTCACATGTAAATTTTTTAGATTGTAAAATACAATTCGTTATTGTCATTGTTGAAATTGTAATTATAAATGTTAAATAAAGTATATATAAGACTAAATAAACATTTTAACTATAAAAACTATTTTATTCATAATATATACATACTTTTATAACACGGTATCTAACGTATAGACAATTACTATTAAAAATTAATTTATTCAGGATATGTACATAATTTTTTAACATGATATATAATGTATAAGCATTTGATATTAAAATATTTTACATAACATGTACATCCATATTTATTACACAAATTAAAATGGTTTTTTATTATTAACATATTTTTAAGTGTATATCAATATAATTCCTATTAAATATTTTATCAATGACTTTTGTCTTAAAGATGAACCATATTAGCTGGTTCAAAACGTGGACCAAATAATTATGATGTGATTAATAAGAAAGACAGAATTACTATATTACTCACACATTTTTTTTACCTCTAATTACTTTACAACATATTCATTTTTTTATTATAGTCAACATTATATTTCTATTTAAAACATAATTTTTCACTTTATTTTTTTTTAAAGGGGAAAGAACTAACTAATTGGCGAACTTACACATCCTTCTCATATTAAACTATAAAATAATCTTCTTAACTTCACAAGTACAAAATCTAAAAAATAACCTATACCACCTCACACATTAATAAATTAATAACATTATATATTAATTACCTCAATAAAATAAACTAAACTAATTTGTTACTCAATAAAATAAACTAAACTCAATGTTTGAATATCACTATATTCCTATATGCAAATACAGTGAACCAATAAATCACATGATTTATTACTGATATTTGGAATACAAAGCCACCTCCTACCTGCATAAACTTACGATCATCTCCAGGCTCCCACATGCATAAACTTACAAATGTGATCGTCAGCCTCATCTCTTCGCTCTTCAGAGATGAGTACAAATCTGTCAAACTGTAATAACATGTTCGACAAATCTGTCAGCTTGTAACAATATCGGGGTCTATATGACAGTCAGCCTCATCTATCTTAAGAGATATGACAAATCTGTCAGCAGGTGCAATATATTTCGTCATTTCTACATAATTTGGCTATGTTAAACCTTATGAAAGTTCTTTCGAACTAGTCAGTCTTTAGTTCTTTGTTCTCCTTGTACAACTGCTCTACTGCATAGGTCACGAGATTGCAATTTGAGTACGACTGTAACAAAACACATTTGCAGTTATTGTGGAATTACATTTGCAGTTATTGAGGAGGAGAAGGCATGAATTATTATTATTATTATTATTTTTCATCTTTAGAGTGTTGTATTGTATAGTTTATTAGAATTTTAATTTAATTAATAATGATTAAATATATAATAGAGATTTAATATTTATACTAATATGTTAATATATACAAATTAATGTTGTATAAAATAGTAATATTTTTTTTTTTTTTTTTAAATGAATTGAATTATAATTGTTTGGATATGTTATATAGATAAACCACAAATTATAACAAATGTTATTTAAAGATTAAAAATCTTTATGGTAAAGTAAGAGTAGATTTATGATTTAAAAATCTTGTGCATGTTTTTTAAATAAATGTTTATAATTTAATTTATATATATTATTATTATTTTTTTATTTTTCGAAGAAACCTTATAATTTAGTGTTTTTTAAACATGAAAATATATTTATGATATAATTATTTGATTAAATATTATAATTAATACTTATTAAAATTTATTAACCATTTAATAATTAATACATTTAAATCCACATTTTATTTGAAACTACTTTCATTCTTTATGAAATTATATCATTTCAAGATAATTTTAAAATTATCTTTTATGCAATAAGATGATTTCCAATCATTTATAGAAGTTTGTACCGGTGGTGTTTTCCAATTTTAAGTAAAATTGAAGTCAAAACAAATAATAAAATCTTTCTTCAAAATGTATTATAACTTTCATTTTCATTTTGATGTTATTTTCTCTCTTAAATTACATATATAAGCCTACATCTATAAAATTTAGAAGACATGTTTACTCTAAAGCACACATTTATAAGTATATGTTGCTTCATCGTTGAAGAAATGAGATATGTTATAAGTATAAATCCTAGCAAGTCTTCAAAGGGATCAAACCTAACCTAAGTTTGCACTTCAAGAGATTCAATCCCTTTTGATAATTGATATAAATATACAATTAAGATTTTATTTATATGTATATATGTATATGGTGTATATTTTTCATTGTTTAAATTGCGTATTTAAATGCATAAATAAATTGAATGCCTTGAAAATCTCCTTGGTCGCTTGAATTGAATTGTGTAGACTATATAGTTTCAACTTATAATTCCAACAATTTTTTTTTCTTGGATTTCAAACAATATTAACTAACTTGAAGAAGATCAAAATATAAAATAGTAAGACTACTTGAAATATTTGACATTCAATTCTTTTATATAATATATACATATTTGACATTGAAATATTTTAATCAAGATGCACATTGAAATATTTTATTGTTATTAATATTTTTTAGAATATTGTTTTTCTCTTTCTATATATAGATAAAGTTGATATTGAAATATACCAATTAACATGGATATTCAAATAGTTATTTAAGTCATATATGTATGTGTGTCTGTGAGAGAGAGAGAAGTATAAGAACCGTACATCTTTTTATGATATTTTTACTTTTAATTACTTTATTTCTCTTTAAAGTTTATATAAAGTTATGTTACCTAACGTGGATAGGGGTGTGAATCATGTTGTACCAATAAATCAACAATTAATACTTTTTTCCTTTTCTGTACAAATAATTGACCATTCAATTGATTAGCTAGCACTACAGGATATTAGCAACAAATAACACATGCATGAACTAGATCATATGAGCAACATATATAACATGAAGGCATATACACATACAAACAACACATAAATCATCATCATCATCACATGAAGACACCAAATATTAGGTGGAAAACCTTCCAAGAGAAAAACCACCGTCCTCTGCTTGCTTCTTCATCTTTTATTAAGAAATATTCTTCTTACATAATTCATTGGCCACCACTAGTGTGCAAACCCAATTTGTGATGGACGCGAGCAACCAATCACTCCATGTCACTACCTAACGAAAGCCACCACTTCCTCAACTATGCAGGCCACTACCTACTACATGCCCCAACCTATTGCAGGCCCCCACCTCTAATAGTTTCTCTGGCCACCATTGGAGGGGAGCCACTGCTCCCAATTTCTCAGACCACAACCTGAATGAAGCCACCACTCCTTGAATCAACAAGTCATCACTTTCCCACTAAAGGCCTCAACCTTTAAGCTCATTTGGACCACATTCACAAATTTTCAAACTAGGGCCCACTATCTCTACTCAAACATTGTAGGCCATGCTTCATCCAATTTTTAGACTTACCCACTTAATCCTTCCATCGAATCTAAATAACAAAACTACTGACTCAAGTATCTCTCTGCAATGCACAATCAATCTCTTTTCTCATAAACAAATATGCTCATCAAACCCACTTAACAAAAATAACACATCAAACTCTATCTTTGCAATACAAAATATGTTCACCACAATCAACAACTGCCTCTCAATCATACTAAAGATAAAAACATATAGTCTTGATGATGAACCACACTAGATGGTTCGAAATGCGTAGACACAAAAATTCCATTGTGATTTTTACTGCAATAATCATTTCACAAAAATATGGATCACAAAGGCCTGAAAAAAATAAAAATAAAAAAAAATAAAAATAAATAAATAAATAAATAAATAAAAAATCAAGCAAGCACCCTGACCTTACACTCACTTTTATAGGGCTTTGACATTAATACACTCACTTTTATAGGGCTTTGACATTAATACACTCAATTTTATAGGGCTTTGACATTAATACAGATCAATGACAAAAGCATAAACACTACCATGACTACAATAACCATACATACACAATCAACAACTCTACTTCAAGGACATGACTATACATAGCTCAATATGATACAAAACAATGTTACTACATGTGTCACTTCCATATACCAAGAGTAGACCTCTGCAAACAAAATATAGACAATATTGTCGTAAAATATGTCCCTTGTAGCTCTAAGAAGCATACCATCAACACACGCACAAATAAATCAACAACATATAACTTCGATCTCATACTTTAACCCTTGCATCATCAAACCCATATTGGAAAATGCATATCCACTCCACACACACTCTATAGGCATAACAATCCATTCTTCCATTGATCTATCTATGTCATGTGCATTGGCACTTTGTCAATGATTTCTGCAATACATCACACTATAGAAGGTTTGATCTAATGCACTGTCCATAAAATCAACAATCACACCTCTTGTGCCATACACATAGGCTTTTATAGCTGCCTCACTTTAATCACTCTCCATCTAAACTCAGATTTGATCCATAACATGAAAATTTAACAATAATGCCCAACACCCTCTCAAATGAACCAAATTGACCACTAACCCATTCAATACGTATTCCATAATTGCTAGGACCATATCAATGTGATCAAGCCTAGGCCAATTGTTGCATGCATTCAGTGGAAAGACTGTGGCAATCTAACAATGTTGTTGGGTGACATTAGCAAGGCCACGATAATCATTGTAAAGCTAGGAAAAATCAAAACCCTTTAACTCAAATATGCTTCCACCTACAACACCATGTCTTCAGACACCTATGCAACATGTGAATACCTCCAAAACGTAATCCAAGTCATCATGATCATACATTGACCACCAACCTATTGACATCAATGCCCAACACAAATAGTTTACTGACAAATGTTGACATCAATGCCAACACCATGCTACCAACAATATCCCCCTTCATAATTGATGGAAACCTTCAACCACTTCACCAAATTAATCCATATTCCTTGCAAGTTGGTTAGTCTCACTCCCTGCTAATGTTTTGTCTCACTATCCCCCTTTGACCTCAGTGGCAAAGGGTGACCTAACCTTGCTGAAACACCATGCTGACACCATATAAACATTATTAATATCAATTGTGTTCTGATGAAGGATGATCAACAACACCACATGCAAGATAATCATTAGGAGGCATAAAATATGCTACTCATAGTTGAATTTCCTGCAACCAACATGCCAATTATACCAACACCATGAGATTTCATGTTTTGAACATGCTCCCTCTAAACATGTACTGGGGCTGAAATTATCTTCTTAAGGTTGTTGCCCATTGTATTTTGCTGTTGCCTTTTTTCCTTGCCACATGCAAGAGGCTACACTGACTAGACCAAGGTCTCCACACAATCCATAACCAATGGTAACAAGGATATAACAAGGACCCCCAAAATCCCATACGTGGTTGAAACAAAATGTCATCTATGCAAGCCACTACTCATGGCTCTCAATCAATAGACCAAATGATGAAAAAAATGATAGTACAAGGCTATACCTTGCACACCAAAGTGCATACATGGTTGATATAAGCGACTCGTTGATATGCATGACAAAACCTATGCATGGTTGAAATAAGGATTATTCAACCAACAAATCAAAATTATGAACAAGTAGATACATATGGCTTAAATAATAGGTTTCCACTCATGATAACAATAAATAGATTTGCTATAAACATAAATGAGTGAAAGAAAATGGAAATGATACATAGCCTTTAAAACCCTAATACCATGCACAACTCCCCCTGAGCTCATACACCTTATTGACTTCTTGTTTATCCTACATACCTAATTGTGCATTTAGGATCTTTATCACATCATGTTGTTGCTACAACTCTTACACGTCTTATTTATGCTTGCCATGCACTCCCTTAAAGAGCATGCATGCCTCACATGCACTTCTGTCATCTTCTTGTGAATAGATTTGAGAATAGTGGAATGTAGTGGGGACTAACTTCTCTTACTTGAAATCTAAAGAGGAAGAGATTGTATCAAATATATTTCCTTTACTCACTCTTCCCTTCAGTACATACACATTATCTGTGGTTCTAATTCCTTTGGAAATCACTCTCTTTGACCCTTCTTTCTGGATGCTACAACTATTGGAGTTGAGAATCACTTCCTTGCCTCCATCAAACATCTGGCTCACACTCAATATATTATGCTTTAGTACTTCTACCAGCAAAAAATCAACTACATTAGTCTTCCTATCACCAATATTGGCCTTACCTTTACCCAACACTTGAGCAGGTGTATTGTCTCCAAGAATAACATGGCCATCTTTGGTTTTCTTTAAGAAGATAAATTTGCCCTTGTCCCCTGACATATGATGAGAAAAACCACTATCTATATATCATCTATCATCATCATCAAAGGTACATAGAGTAATGCCACACTTTACTTGTTTCTTCTCCTTCTTCTTCCATATTGTGGTAGGCTGCTTCTTTGCATGTGCACTCTCCTCTTGTTTTCTGCTAGGCCTGCTTTGGTTAATCTTGCCCTATTTTCTATTTTTCCTTGAAGAATTAAAAACTTACAGTCTTTATCCATGTGACCAAGTTTTTTACAATTGTAGCACCTCACATGACTAAGATATGAGGCAATAAGGTCATATTTCCTACTGCTCACATTAGATCTATGCCTTGTGTTAATCATGCTTCTACTCAATTCTTTAGATCTGCAATCAACCGCCTTGCGACAAAACATGTTACATGAAAAACAATAACCATTAAATGCATTGGTATACCTAATTCGTGTTGATCTCCTATGCTGTCCAAACTATTGCACATTTTTCTGGTAAGATTTGAACACTTTTCTTCAACAACTGGTTGTAACATGTCCATAGTTGTGACAAATCTAACATTTGATCTCGTCCATTAATGGAGCAAAGGAGTTTTGACTCCTCCTTTGAAATCTGTCATAGTATTCTCTTGAATAAAGTGGTCTTCTTAACATGAATGCTCTTATTTCGCCCTTCCTTAGCTACTAGTGGATCTATTGCTTGTTATCTCTTTTGTCACTCATCTTGGTGCCATTATTTGCTACAATTTTCTTAGTTTTTGCATAATTATTAGCATGTTCTTGTGAGTTTGACTCTCACTTGTGAAAACCACAATCATATCTGATCAAGGGATATCTTTGGCTGCTAAGCATGTTGTCTAAAGCCTTGGTTCTCTTTTCCATCTTCAGTCAATGATTGTCTTTTTGTTCTAGATTCTTTCTCATGGAGACCACTTCAACTTCTATTTTTTCAACTCGACCCTCTCTTTATTTTAGTTGATTAGAAATCACATCTTCAACTCTTCTTGCTTCTTCCAACTAGGCCTTTAAAATGATGATTTCCTATTTGAGTTTAGCCTCCTTGTCATCATAGATCTGCAATATTTTTTCCTAGTTTGTACAAACAACTATCAGCCTACTTACTTCAACAACTAGCTTATCAACTACAACCCTGGTTAACTCAAGTTCAACTTTAAGAACCATTTCTCTTTCATAATCATCAATGTCTTGATTGTTCAGATCTAAATGGCCATTAGAACTATCTAATGCATAACTCAAAAATAACTCATCATTATTCATACCTTTAGATATATTTCGTTGTAATACATGTGGTTTTTTACTTACTGATTTGTCCTCTAGATGATTAGTTGAACTATTCGCACTAGGGGGATGAGTCTCATTTTGGGAAGGCTTCTTATTTTTATTATTTTTCTCGATCTCTCCATTTTTCTAGATGTTGTTGTCTCCTCCATACAACACCTATGATTTGGCCCATTTATCTTTAGCAGATGTCATATCCACTATATTATCCATATCTGCATTATGAAGATTGTCATATATTATGCACTTTTCTTTGACATTATGCTACATTAATTTCACTGAAGGGGGATATTTTCCATATCCTTCACATAATGAGCTATATCATATGAGCAACATATATAACACAAAGGCACATAAACATAATAACAACACATAAGTCACCATCATCACATGAATACATTTGATATTAGGTTGAAACACTTATGGGAGAAAAACCATCGTCCTTTGTTATTAAGAAATATTCTTCATACATCATGCACTAGCCACCACCAATGTGCAAGCCCCAACTTGTTATCCACATGAGCAACCACTTGCTCTAGGCCACTACCTGATAGAAGCCACACTTCATCAACTATGCAAGCCGATACCTGCTACAGGCCCCGAACTACTACATGCCCTACCTCCAACAATTTCTTTGACCACCACTAGAGGGAAGCCACCACTCCCAATTTCTCATGCCACAACCTAAAGGAAGCCACTACCCCTTGAATCATTAAGCCACCACTTTCCCACTAAAGGCCCCGACCTTCAAGCTCTTGTGGACTACAATTCATACATGTTCAAACTAGGGCCCACTATCTTTGCTTAAACATTTTAGGCCATGTTTCATCCAATTTTAAAACTAGACCCACTTAATCCTTCTGCTAAATCAAAATACAAAAACCACTAAATCAAATATCTCTCTCCAACACATAATCAATATATTCTCCCATAAAAAAATTTGCTCATCAAACCCATTGAACAACAATAACACATCGAACTCTATCTCCGCAATACAAAATTTTCTCAGCACAATCAACATCAACCTGTCATTCATACTATAGACAATAACATATGTATCAAGAAAGCACTATGACCTTACACTCACTTTTACAAGGCTTTAATATTAATACAAATCTATCATAGAAGCATAAACACCCCCATGACTACAACAACCATACATACACAACCAACAACTCTACTTCAAGGACATGACAATACATAGCTCATTATGATATAAAACAATGTTAATACATGTGTCATTGCCCTATACCAAGAGCAAACCTCTGCAAACAAAACTTAGATAATAATTTCATAAACTTTCTACCATATAACTCAGTGAAGCATACCATCAACACACACATGGACAAATCAACAACATATAACTATGATCTCATGATTTAACCCTTGCATAATCAAACCCTTACTCTACAATGCATAGCCACTCCATATGCACTCTACATGCATAATAATCCATCCCACCATTGATCTACCTCTGTCATGTGCACTAGCTCTCTATCAATGATCTCTACAATTTATATCACAACCTACAAGAGGTTCACTTTGATGCTCTATCAACACAATATAAAATCACAATTCTCGCACCATACACATACACTCTACTAGAAACCTCATTCAAATCCCTCTCTATCTAAACTTAGAATCGATCCATGACATGGCAATTTAACAATGATGCCCAAAACTCTCTCAAATGGACCAAATCGACCACTAACCCATTCAATAACACATTCCATAACCACAAGGACCATATTAATGTGATTAATGCGTTCCACTACAATTGTATGACCAGATCAAGTGATCACTCAACATTTTAATGCATTCACACTCATGTTGATGACCAAATCGATGTGAACGTTGAAAACCATGTCAAACAACTTGATCACTAACAATCCCTTGGGAAAATCATTGGTTAAAGCATGCGGTTTTCCCTTTTTGACAACTATAGTTAGTGCCACAAGCATATTCTAGGAAGCCTAGGCATATTTCCTTAGGCATTCAATGGCATGATTGCGGCAGCCTAGCAGTGCCACTGGGTGACAACGACAAGGCCATGATAGTCATTGTAAATCTAGAAAAACTTAAAACCTTTCAACTTAGATATGCTTTTGCCTGCCACACCATGTATTTAGAAACCCATGGAACATGTGAACACCTCTAGAACATCGACCCAATCATCATGATCATACATTGGCCACCAACCTATTGACATCAATGCCCAACTCAACTAGCTTATTGACAATTGTTGACATCAATGCCAACACCATGCTGCCAACATTGTATTTATATCTGTGAGATATATATATATATATATATATACCACATGTCCGTAGTTGGATTATTCATGTTTTATAATGATTTTTTTTTATTAAAATGAACTAAATATGTACATTCATTTTATTTTTTTGTTTTATCACATTGGATATTGTTTTTTTACTTAGAGAATATTTTAATTTTACTTAAAAAAGGGACTATACCAACTCCCAGTTGAACACGAAGAAAATATACATATCCCTCATATTAGAATGTATAATGCACCTCTCATCTCAATTAGTCATTACCAAGGGAACATTTTTTATATGATAATTCATGATGGAGTAGTCTAACTTATAGATGAAATAGTTTTTTTCACTTGAATTTCGCGATACAATTTCAAGCAAGATTGTGAATTTTTGTTGTTTGAAATACATTTTTGAATGCATAAATGGATTCAATGGCTGAAAAACCTTTGGGTCACTCGAATTCTATAGATTAAACAACTTAAATTCAAGTTTTAAAAGATATCTATCGAATTTTGGTTAAAATTAACCAGAAGCCATGCTTTGAAAAAGACCGTTTCATCTATAAATTACACTAAGTCATTCTTTATAAATCAAATTCATTTAACTTTCTTTTATTTAATATTTTATTTTTTATTTTGAACTTTTGTTTCATTTTTTTTTCATTATCATTATTCTATTTTTTTTTTTTTTGATTTTTTTGGCTAAAAAAGAGATTGAATCTTGATTTAATAGTTTTACATACTATATTTATACATACACATCATTTAATACCTTAACTTTTCATCATAATATTAATTAGTATCAAAATTTTCATTTTAAATTTTATTAAATAAATTATTTTATTAAAAATATCTATAAATATAAAATTATCTTAAAACATTTGATTGATGTACAAAAGTCATGCATATACTTATAAAAGACCCAATACATGAACATAAAAACATTTAACAATAATATTTTCAATCTTTCTAAACAAATATTGATGTTATCGGTCACAAGCCCTGGAAGTGATGATTGGCGGTATGTGATTTATTTCACTAGTTTCAATCCCACTTCTTTACCCTTGTGAGCATCACCCGATGCAATGAGTGCTAAGTGGACTATTAAAAAATCATGAGAAATTAATCAGTACAACTACCTCCCATGGAAATGGTCATAAATGAATGACTTTCTTAACGCAGTTGAATCCCAAAAAATGATATCTAATATAATACAAAGCGAAAGACCCTCAATACTTAAACATTAATAATCTCTCACTTTTTAAAAACTTTTGAAAAACTTAAACCCTCCAAAATTACTATACCACATTTAATAAATACAAAAACAACCTTAATTTATATCTGCCTTTATGAAAAGATTAAATTTCACTTCACCTTCGCTTAATTCGAATTATATATATATATATATGAAAAATTTAAATTTCAATTCACCTTCGCTTAAATGGAATAAGATAGAAATGATTAAAAATTTAAATATTTTTTATCCTAATTCTTATTAAAAATTTATTTATTTTAATCCTAATTTCTTATTGGCATTAATTTTTTTCTTATAAGTTATTAAAATATTTATTAGCCGGATGTTAATTTCACTTATTTTTATTTAGAATAATTTATTAATTTTATAACCACAAAACCATTATTTTAAATAACCAAAATTTATTTTATATACATATAATTGAATATCTATATATTAAAATTTTAAATCAATATGAATAAAAGGTGAAATAAGTAATAATATTAAATATTTAGATACTATTATTAATTTTTAAAATCCTTTCACCATAATATTTTGTATTTAAATATATTTTAATTTTTTTGAATGAACGAGATAAATTAATTTTATATAAATATAGTCAAATAATTATTTTAACATTCTTTCCCACCATTAACCAAATAAATTAATTTATATAAACACTTTCAAATAACATAAACATTCTTTATTTTTAATTATAAATTTAACTTTGCATTTCACATTATAAAAGGTCACTCTAGATTTAATATAATGTTCATAGGATTTGTATTTTAAGTGAGTTTTTTTTGGAATTTCTTGTGGGATTTTAGTTAGAATGAGGTAAAAGAATTATGGCAAAATCTTGATTTGTGTTGTTTAAACTGGGTTTTTCACTGCATATATGGAATCAACACCTCGAAAAACCCTTGGGGCATTGCAATTGTGCAGAATTCACCCATGAAACTTATGATCTCAACGAATCCATACTGGATTCTTAACAAATTAGATCAAAAAATAAATCGGAAAACTTTTAAAAAAGTTGCATTTAAAGACAACTCGACTTCCATAAACAAGACTATGGGATTGAACTTAGTTAATTATTCAAGATAGACATAACTCTCATGGCACTGATATTTTTTTGGTAAAATAAAGTAATTCTCATGGCAATGATATTTTTTGGTAAAATAAAGTATATATATATATATATATATATAATATATATATATATATATATATATATATATATATATATATATATATATATCTTTTGTAAGCTTGGAAATCCTTTATATTCCTTTTCAAAAAGCAGATAGAGTTTATATACACATCCAACAATGTTAGATGACCTCAACCTGCCCACTAGGAAATCAAGTCTGTTGGCTATCTAATCATATTGTAAGCCATCCAAAATTTAAAGGTTTTCAAACTGTCTAATAGTGCCATGTAAGTCTGAATATCCTTGTATATCCTAATATCTATATAACTATAACATAAACATAAACATAAATGCTGTAAACTCATCATATGAGCTACACAAAATTTTCAAAAAACAGGACCATGCTAATCAAGCTATTACTCATCATAGGAATCAATAGGCATCAAATCTTTGGCGCTAGAACCTGACAAATCTATCTGAGGGAGACAAGGGATGTGCTTCTCAATCCGGCTGAGGCAAACATTTTGGAGTTGAATTTGGCGTTGGATCAATTGAAATTCTCTGTGAATTTCCTCCAACTCAAACTCTTGTTTGGGTGGCCCAACAAAACTGGATCCTATTTCTTTTGCTACTATGTTCTTCATAAGCCAATAGTGGTAAATTGTATGTTGGTATTGAGTGTATCTTCCATGAGAGTGACCAAGATCCGAGACTATATGCTTCCATTCCTCTAGGTTTGTATCATAGTTCTCAGCTTGTTTCTTAAGCTCTGTTTCCCAACTGGAGGTCAATTGACAAACATGTGGAGGTGTAGTGTTGAAATATACCTAAGGAGCTTCTAGGGACTTCCTCACCAAGCCTCGATGGCCTCTACCCCTGGCTGGTTGAGGCTGGGGTTGGCCACCACCTCACCCTCAACCATTGTTGTGGCTCGGGGCCTGGGCTTCCCAACCATTATTCCTTTTCTGGGAGGAGGGACGAGCCATAAGAATGGATTGCAGATCACCCAATAAAGCAAAATGTATTTATATATATTTATAATTATGTTGATAAATATGTTTATCTCATAATTTTAATTTAATCATTTAATGTATTATAGTTATTTAATTTCTATGGAATTCTCGTGGCACTGACATTTTTTTGGTAAAGCACATTTACGTTTAGATTAATTATGTGTGGTTATTTACATATATTTTAATAATTATGTTGAAAGATGTATTTATTTTGGAATTTTAATATAATTATTAATAATTGTTAAATGTGTTGTAGAGATTTAATCTCCATGGAATATGTTGGAATTTTTATAGTAGTATTCATAAATCAATGGTTAAAAGTTCATCTCCAAGTTAGTTATGCTCTTTCAATTAATTTATTTCAAATTAGTTAACTAAAGAAAATGCCATATCATATTGGACACATGGAATTTATAAGCCATGGTATTGGCCCATGGTATTCACATCTCAAAATTGATTTCCATACACATAAAACTATTCTTCTATATTTTCAAGTTCAAATATATTACATTTATATAGTTGGAGTGACATCCAACTATTTCCAATCTTGGAGAGAGAGGTTGAAAGAATACCTCAACAACCTCCAACAAACTGAACCAAACCAACATACCAAATCTACTAATGTAAGCATTTATCCTAACATCGTCCCTTAATGCTTACATTACAAAGAAGAATACTAGAGTCACAAAAACATATTTCACATTGATCTTTTTGTCTAGATTGGTCTTCATCTGCACTTTCATTCACTCTAGAATCTCATAGATTACACTCTTTCTCAAGTACCAACTTTGAGCTACCATTAGGTCCATTTAAGATACAATTTCTTATGACCGTGATTGATGTATTTGTAGGACTAACAATTTTTAACATACTTAGACCCATCCAATGTGCTAGAGAGGAAGTCTCGATACTGAATCATTCTATTGACAAACTCCCATATGACAAAGACATAGCACATTGCATTTTCCAGTTATATAGGAAAATCGTTTTAGTTCTAAATGTATCCAATAATCTAAAAAAGTGACCTGTTTTACACAAGCTTACTAACACACAAACTATAACTAATAGTTTTTGTTCTTGGGTTTTTAAGTGCCAAGAACCACAAACTATAACATACTATAGACATAATCTAACTAGTGGCGCGTTTAGGGGTTTTTGAGCTCCAAGAACCACTCGTTTAAGTTATGTCACCCTATTCTATGATTGGTTCTTCATCATACAATTTTACAAACAAAATAAATATAGCATATTTGCAATCAATCAAAAGCATATATTACTATTTATTGGTCGTCACTTCTTTCACCACATACTTACACACCTGCATACAATATCAATAATGAAATGTTGGAAATTATCCTAGAAATCTAAGTAGCAACCCATATCATGTGTCATCTATGATTTTTTGTCCAATAATTTTATACATTGATTCTGCAATAGCCTATCAACTCTACCTTTTATAAGAAAAAAAAAATTTATTTGGGTTTCTATTATAACACCTTAGAGCAGGATATTCATACCCTAAGGAATGAAATAAATATCCTCTTGTTAGGAGACTTTAAAGTTATTACTGCATCTAACCAAACTATTATTTTAAGAAATGATTCAAACCCTATTCCTCTTTGGCTAGATAAGGACCTTGATTTGGTTAGTATATTCAAAAGAAACTTTGAAGTCCTAACTAAGAATTTATTTGGTATTGAATTAGTCAAACTATGTAGTTCTCAAGACCTTATAATTTGCAATGGCACAATCAAGTAGCTAAAGTGCAACCAGTATTCACGGGCTAAGAAGTAGTATCGTGGATTATGTGATATCTAATATACACGTTTCCAACCAAACTATAAACTTTGACCTCTTAAATGACCATGAGCCTCACTATGATCATACACCTTTAACCTTAGCTCTAAACTTTTCCATGCGGAAAAAAACACATGCATGATAATTGTGAGAGTGAAAGCCACATGTTTTTTTACAAGAGAAAAATGTATCTCTTTTTAAAGGATTTAAATATGGATTTAAAACTCTTTACTTATAAGGATATCATTGAAAACCTCTATCATAATTTTACTATAACTCTCTTTATTACCATTAGCAAGTTCTCATCCAAGGCCTCATATAAAAATAACTATAGAACTACCAACTCTTGGTATGATAATGATTGTAAAATCACTAGAAACATGATTGTGGATGCTCCTAATGAAACCTTAAAACTTTATAAGATAAACACACACACATATCTTATTAAAAGAAAGAATTACATTGTATAAGTATAAAGCAAGAGAAATTATTGCAACTCTCTGAGTCTGATCCTAGAAAGTTTTGGAAGAAACTTCTAATTAGTAAGACTAAAGAAAATCATTTGAATCCTTTGAAGAACTAGAATATTTACCTTAAAAACCTCTATGAATTCCCTAACAACATGGACATCATTTTGAATTCCCCTATAGAGGATGCTATCTTTATTTGGAAGAAATTAAGTTTTGGGCTAAGAAGCTTGCTAGTGGAAAGCTAAAGACATTGAAGGCTACCAAGCCAAAATTTTTAAAATGGGAGAATTGATCCTCATCCTACACATATACATGCTCTTTAATTTAGAAATGAAGAAATAATTCCCTAAGACTTATTGTGCCTATATTAAGAGTGGGGATAAACTAATTCCCTTTAATTATAAAACCACTCAGATTAGCCAAATTTTAGACAAGTTGAATGGACTTATTTTGGAAAATAAGAATAGCCTTTAGCTTAAAATCCATGGTAAAAGAGCTAATGGCCAAGCCAAGTCTGGGAGATATCATTCAACTATGGACCATATTGTTATTCTTATGATAATTATAGAGGAATGTGAAATAATAAAACTGACCCCTTATGTTGTTTTGTTGACTTTAGCAAAATATTTTGACACCATTCCTAGAACAAAGCTATGGAATAAGCTAAAAGAGATAATGGTCCCCCTTGAGTTGAGGGTTTTCGTCACAAGGTTGTACGTGAATGTTATGTCCAAACTTAGGACCATTTAGGGTTGGTATAAAGAAATTAAATGCAATATTGGAGTCAACCATGGGTGTCCCTTATCCTCTACCCTTTTTGGCATAGACATTGATAAGCTAGAAGAGTATTTAGAAGATACATGTTTTGTTTTCCCCATGCTCATTTGCATGGTCATCACTATTATACTTTATGCTAGCAATATTGTTCTTTTGGAAAGGAAACATTATGATCTTGGCAAACATATCAGAATTCTCCAATTATTATGCTGTAAGTTTGATACGACTATTAATACCGAGAGAAGTAAAGTCATGATAATTAAATCCAAAAGGATCACATATGATAGTTTCATTTATTAGAAAAAATCCTTGGAGGAAGTTCCTTCATACAACAATTTGAGAATCAACATCTATGATAAGCTCAATTGGAATTATAACATTGAGAAAAGGATGGATGGAGGTTGAAGCTTATTATGGGCTTGAAAATAATTATAAGTCGATATATATTTGGATTTTGGATTTAAAAAAACTTCTCTTTGAGACTCTTGTCACTCTTGTTATTTTATGTGGATGTGAGGTTTGGAATTATAATATATTGATAGATTCTTGGAGGAAGATTGAACATATCCAAAATCAATTTATTACCTGCAACCTCAAGATTAAAGGGAATATTCCATACCCTACCATATTGATTGAAACAATCCTTTTCCCTATTGAAAGCATGGCTATGACAAGGTACATTATGCATCATAATGATTTATACAACATGGATGTTAAGAGGTTTCCTAAAATTACTTATAACTCTATCCAAAACCCCCACCTTTGACTCAATCGAAGGTGGCATAAGGATGCATAGTATTGGCTAAACCATTAGGGAATAAAGGAAGAGGTCATCTTGCAGAATCTAGATAATATTCAAAATATTATCACTTTCAAATTTAAGGAGAAGTTGTAAGGAAATAAAGAGCCGGATAGAGAAAGGAAACTACAATATTATAAGGAGTTGATCAAACCCGATCTCGAAAACAAAAATTATCTCTTTGTATTGATTGCTAAGATTCGAACTAATTCTGGTAAGCTTCATTGTGAAATTGAACGTCGGTCAATTCCAAAAATGTCATGGAATTAAAGAGTTTCTCACTTGTGTAATCCTAGGAGGGTCGGAGATCAAAAATACTTTCTCTTAAATTGTTCATCTTATACTCACATTGAATTTAATTTTCAAATTATTTGTCACACTAACAACCTTCTTGGTCTTCTAACTCAACAAAACTATGACGACGTGAGAACAATTATTCTCACTTCTTTTTGAACATATAAATAAAATGTTAAAAAATTCTAATTCATCTTACCTTCTTAAGGTTCCGTAGACCATATAGATCTTAGTGGATATTAATCATCATCATCTTCATATAAAAAGTGGTATTATTAATATTATATTGATAATGAAAGTTAGATATTTAATCATTTCATCGCACTCAAATTAAGTGAAAGAGATTTGAAATCTAAATTTTTAATAAACGAAAGAAAAAAATTAGGGTAGAATCTTGAATTTAATTAGATATGTAAAAAATAAATAAAATAGTGTATTTGAATGACATCCAAGATTATGAATAATTATGTGAATCCTGTTGGAAATTGAATGCTCAGATGAAAAAATAATCATGCCTTCTTATAAATTCCTGTAATAATTATACTTATTTATAAATCTTTTATAATTATATCTATAATTTTTAGATAAAATATTATTGATTATAGGATTAAGTATTTACTTCGTACATTTAATATCGTTTAAATTTTAGAATAAACATATATTAATATAGTTAAATATTTAATTTTTTTACGATTTAATGCTTTGATTGATTACATTAATAACATTAACTTTTTAATAAAAAAAATTAATTATAAATTATTAAAGTTAATAAAAGTTTTTTATTTAAAATTTAACATTTAATACCTATTAAGCTTATAAGATAGCTGGATGTAGCATGAAAAGGTAAGGCGAATTGATTTATTTGATTTAATTATTTATTTTAAATATTGAAAAAAAAGGGGTAAAAGCCACTTTTATTAAATGAAGTTAAATGAATTTAATTTATAATCAAATATTTATATAAATTTATTCTTTTATGAATATTATAAGTTTATTTTATTTTTTTATTTTCCAAGTAATTTACATTAGAACGTTCATAATAATAAGTTAAGATAGAATATAAAATTTATATAGAAAGTGAATGATGTAGTCTAACTAATAGATGAAATAATATTTTATAGAGCATTTTTTTTGGTTAATTTTAACCAAAATTTTAAAAAAAATAAAAAACTTGAGTTTATGATGTTTAATTTGTAGAATTTGAATGCCTCGAGGGTTTTTTATGGTGTTGAATCTATTTATGCATTAAAAAATGTATTTTAAACAATAAAAGCTCACAATCTTGCTTGAAATTGTATCACTCGATTCCGGTGAAAAATACTATTTCGTCTATAAGCTAGACTACTTTGAAATAAACTAGTTACAACATATCTTCTAAAAACAATGTAAACTTTGAAACGAGAACTGATATGATTACCCATTTCATAGAGGTAGCAAAAAAGTGACTCGAT